>OX155957.1:21724034-22029034 GCA_944548615.1 Micropterix aruncella
TCATAGATCCCCACGTCGGACGGATTCACTTCTATATGATAATTACTGCTGACCGTCATAATTTCAAGTTTCTTCTTTGAGGGTGTTAAAAAATTCATCGTTTCCTGACGCAGCCTTTCCACGCCGGAGCCATACAACTCGCGCAGCAGGCAAATTATGCGCGTCTTCTTGCCGGCGCCCGATGGCCCGTACACCAAAAGATGGGGAAAATCGCCCTGTTTCACCAAACTTTTTAACTGCACCGCTTGATCTTTGTGGTAATCTAACTTCGCGAGATCGCGCGGTCTGTGCTTATCAACCCACAGACTCATTTTTATAATCGTATTAAACAGAAAACATCCAAAAACCCAAAGCTAGAACAAACGAAAACGGATAAAACGTCAAACTTCAAACAGCTGTCAGACTGATGTTCCCGCGCTTTTCGATAGTAAAACCCTGTTTACACAACCAAAACAGGGATGATCACTGCCATGGGTCCCATCAAACTTGCAGAAGGCAGATTTGCAGACGGCAATCTTGCAGACGGCATTCTTGCAGGCGGCAGTTTTGCAGAAGGCAATCTTGCAGAAGGCAGTTTTGCAAATGTCAAACTAACGTTTCGAGGGTCGGCATTTTTGCAGACGGCATTTTTGCAGAAAATGAAGTTAGAAGCAAAACATCGTATTTAAAATTTAGTGTTACCAGAGTAGAAATCGACAAAAGCCGCGTTTTCATATGTCAGGGTAGGGAAACCAGTCCACTTCTTTGAGTGTCCTCTCCATCGCGGATCTCAGCAATCAACTTTCGATTTTAGGGAAAGAAAAACCTAACCTAACCTAACCTAACAGAAAAACTTAAAACATTTTTTTAAATGTTTAGTTTGATGTACTGAATCATCCACTACAAGGATGACGGTAATTAATGTCACTTCGATTTTAGGGAAAGAAAAACCTAACCTAACCTAACCTAACAGAAAAACTTAAAACATTTTTTTAAATGTTTAGTTTGATGTACTGAATCATCCACTACAAGGATGCTGGTAATTAATGTCACTTCGATTTTAGGGAAAGAAAAACCTAACCTAACCTAACCTAACAGAAAAACTTAAAACATTTTTTTTAATGTTTAGTTTGATGTACTGAATCATCCACTACAAGGATGCCGGTAATTAATGTCACTTCGATTTTAGGGAAAGAAAAACCTAACCTAACCTAACCTAACAGAAAAACTTAAAACATTTTTTTAAATGTTTAGTTTGATGTACTGAATCATCCACTACAAGGATGACGGTAATTAATGTCACTTCGATTTTAGGGAAAGAAAAACCTAACCTAACCTAACCTAACAGAAAAACTTAAAACATTTTTTTAAATGTTTAGTTTGATGTACTGAATCATCCACTACAAGGATGCTGGTAATTAATGTCACTTCGATTTTAGGGAAAGAAAAACCTAACCTAACCTAACCTAACAGAAAAACTTAAAACATTTTTTTTAATGTTTAGTTTGATGTACTGAATCATCCACTACAAGGATGCCGGTAATTAAATGTGGAGAGGTAAAAATATTCACCACTTTAATTTACCCTGACATGATAATTTGCTACTTCTTTTTCTAAATTTAAAATTAATAACATATGACCGCTTTACTGCTTTATTTTTGGTTTGTAAAATAAAATAAAATTATTTTATTCGTGTAATCATGTCCTAATGCGCCATTCTCAAACGTTGCTAACTTCGGGTTTGTATGCAAGTTTGCTTTCTGCAAGAATGCCGTCTGCAAAAATGCCGCCTGCAAGGTTGCCGCCTGCAAGGTTGCCGCCTGCGAGTTGCCTCCTGCAAATCTGCCCTCAACAAATTTGGAGCTGTCAAAAGTGACATTTGTGCAAGTTTGCCGCATGCAAAACTGGCGCCCTTCCTAGGGTAAACTGTAAAGTTGAATAAAATTATGTATAAGACGTTTTACTGTCCGAAAAATGCAATTTCCGATGTTCTCTGTAGAATGGTAGAATGGGCCCAGCGCCCATATATTTTCGTCCATTGCCCTTTATGGGTCATGACTAATCATCAACCAACCACCAACCAACTATCAAAATCCGCTACCTATGTGTAATGTGCATTTCACAGGTGCATTTCCACTTAGAGACCAGTGATAGAGACTATTCTGACAAAACTTAATCCGCTATGCTTGCAGGTACCACGTTATTGCATTAATTGAACGAACATTCTAATCCTAAAACGAAAAGCTGTTCTTACATCTCCAAAATTGAAGTATTTATAATCTGGTTTTCGATTCATACCTGAATTTTGCCATTCGATATGGCGGCCAAAAGCTATATGAAGCATAATTTTGTGGCCTGGTTGTGAGAACACGAAAAACAATTTTAATACAATTATGCCGGATTTTAAAAACCCGGTCCTTAAGCTATCATTTCGCCAAAATGAAATTGGTAAATTATTTCCATATTAATTGTAAATTATCTTTATTCTGTTACTGTTTTCCAAAAAAAAATAAAAACGAGCGAGATTTGTCTTGTTTTTGAAAAACCTAGAGATGATTCTCAATATTAAAAAATACTATTTACACCAGCGTATGGTCTATTTGCATAGTATCAAGACAGTTTTTGGAACTTCCATACAAAACATATAAGAAAAAAATGTTTGAAATTAAGTAATTTCCAGAAATGTTATGGCTAAACATATTTTTTAAAATATTTATTAAAGATACTTTTGAGTGATATAAAATATAACACAGTAATCTTAAGTTATTTTATTATTGTAATCTAATTTTTACTTTATAAAATGCTATTCATTTGACAATTTATTATATTATAATTGAAAAGCCAAATCGACTATATTAGACGACGCGCGAAGCCGTAATCGTCATTCGTAATTGGCCACTGCCAACCGTGGGACGTATTCCCTTATCGCCGCGGTATACCTATACATCTTTATGTATATATCGAAAGCGCGCAGGCGCAAGGCATTGCAAAAATACCTAAATTTTTAGTCGCGTCAACTCGGAAGGGAGCCTTAACCCCTTGAGTATGATACGACCAAATCTGGTTCTGAAACAATTATCCGTTGAGTATGATACGACCAGATCTGGTTCCGCGTTTTTATCACTTCTTTGACGTTCTCATATTTATTCATAATTATCTAATTGTTTTACAAAATGATATTTTAATATTCTATATTCGAAATTTCAATGCAATCATTGTGCAGTTGTTCTTTTTATGATTGGTGTAGTAGTTTCGTAGTTATAGTACTTTAAGGTCGATGTCGCCGAAAATCCTGCAAAAGAGACAGATGCATCCATGAAAATACCCATTTACTCCAAGGGTTAATCGCAAAATGCAAAAATGCACATAGCAGTTTTTACAGGAGCAAAGACAATATTATGATGAAATCCACTCTCTAGCAATCCCCCATTAGAAGCACTAAGAAAAGATAGGTGTTAGATCCAAGAACAATGAAGGAAGGACATAAAGCACCTGGAAAGAATTTAGAGAAGAGCAACAAAGTCGGTACTAGCACTGAGAAAAAAGAACTTCACCTGACAACATTAAAGGAACGGAGGCAGCAAGATCTAATAAACAAACGAAATGCTTCACGGTTATTATAGTGTGCCAGACCTCGAGAACATGTATACCATGAACAATAACAAGCAACTTGAGGACACTTGTTGAAGTTGAATAAGACAACTGCAGAATCGAACGCCAGGAAATCCTTATTGACAAACTGTATAGTGGATACTCGGTATGCATCGCCAGAGGAAGCGATAAGTACTGGCTCTGTCAATAGATTTAATAATAAACTGGACATTTTTGGTAGTGCAAAACAGTCACACGTTTAAAAACAAGTGCACATGACGAACACACATCAGCCTTACGCTGCTAGTTTATAATAATATTAATTATTGAATTTGGATACACGCCACTCATTTTTGACTTCAAAAATTAAGTAAGCAATTTATTTTCATTCACTCATTTATTATTTCATTTGATCGCATTAGAAATTATATACAAAATAAAAAAGTACGTAAAAATCGCTTAACCCCTCAAATGTGAGGCGTCCCTTAAGGGATGCCTTGGCAAAATGTATACAAAATGTATATAAATTTATATAAATGTAAATATAAATGTAAATGTGCGCCGCTTTATAGTAATCCGCTCTATAGTAATGCTATAGCTCTATAGTAAACCCCGCTCTATGTAAATGTAAATGTAAATGTAAATATAAATTTATATACATTTTGCCGTAGGCAACCCGAGCTAATCGCCATTCATTTGAGGGGTTAAAAAACGAGTCGTTTGGTCCTGTACGGCATTCCACTATTTAAATTGATTATTTTGCGACTGCACATCTGCTGCTTCATGTGCGCCAAGAGCGCTCTCTTCGTAGTGTAACGTCTCGCGCAGACGTCGCATTTATACTCCGGTTTTCCTTTGTGGATGACGCGATGCTCGTTCAGCTCCTTCGTCGTAAGGGCGTCGAATCCGCAGAGATCGCACTCGAACCTCTTTTTCAAGACGTGCTCCCTGTGAACGTGCACGCGCAGGTGCGCGCACGAGTAGAATTGGCGGTCGCACTCGCTGCAGGTGTAGGGTGTGTATCCGTGCTGCTCCACCATGTGCTTGAAGCGGGGCTGGAAGTGGGAGAAGGTCTGGGGGCAGGCCTTGCACTTGAGCGCGGTGCGCGGGCCGCCGTGCAGCCGCCGCGTGTGCGCCTGCAGCCGGGAGCCGTCCTTCAGCGTCTTGCGGCAGACGGCGCACTGCGCGGCGCTGCGCTCGGCCGCGTGCGCGCGGTTGATGTGGCCGCGCAGGGTGGACGCGCTCGAGTAGGGTTTGCCGCAGACCTCGCACTTGAACTTGGGAAAGTGCTCGTGCATGTGGCTCTGCAGCTCTTTGAAACAGGCGAAAACTTTTTGGCACAATTGACACTCGCGGTTGTTTATGTCCTTTTCTAGTTTGTAAGGGAGGGGCGTTTTTCTCGTCGTCTGGCTTACGAGCGGTTTTTCTGCAACGAAAGAGAATAGCTTTTAATGTTTTGAAATATGTTTAATGTCCGTCTAGTTAGGTTTAACCTTTCGGAAGCCGGTCATTCCGTGCAAAATTTTCGAAGCCCTCGAAAATTCATCTGTAGAAGGTAAAAAAAGGATGGCAAGCATACTAATATATAACGATGGCTTATTCAATGACAGGCTTTTACCGCAGTGGAAGGAGAAATGGAGCCGATAATTAAATCAATACATCTATAATACGGAATATACGAAAAACGCCGATCGGCGTGCGTGGCCAGCCGGGGGTTAATGACATCCCGGTATCGTAATAAAGTAGCCTTGCCGTCTACCAAACCTAGAGAGATCTCGATGAGGCTTCCGTGAATTTCATTTCGCCAAATTGTTAGGAAAAAATAAATTGCAATCAGCAATTGATATACAAAAAATATAAACATATGTGACCAATTCAGAGACATCATGAAATCCTCGTTATATTTCCTATACATTGACTAAGTACAAAATCCACTCGTTAACCGAAATAAACTGCCCATGTTGTAATTATTTCAAAGTGCAATTCAAATTCAAAGTTTATCCATCTCGAAAATTAAATTTCAATCTGAACAACTGTCTTTTGTATTAGACCGAGGGACAAATATCCATCAGGGGGCCTCTTCTTAAAAAAAGGGCTTGCTAAATTTGTCTATGGCCCATGTAAATTAAATGGACAAAAGTAAGCTAAATTTTTCAACAATCAACCCTCAGTAAAGATGCTATTATGATTTTACTTGCCTTTGTTACCTAAAACAAATCGGGGCAAAAAAAAACAATTTGTAAGGAAACTAGATGCCTTCCTGAATATAAGGGATAAACACCTGATATAAAGCCAATTGATTTCAAGGCCAATAGAATATTGTAATAATTTCATGACTACAATTATTTTGCTGTCTTGTTCATAATTGCCTCGTAGGGTGCTATGACGTGCTGCTACAAGGGCGGCACCCATTGAGACGCTTGAATTAAGACTGAGTCTACCTCCCCTAGAAATTTATAAAAACAAAACTCAGCAAGGATAGCCATTCGGCTGCAATAGCAAAAAGGGAGCTAATGGACCCTGTTGCAGTTTGGCGTACTGTCAAGCGTACGGGCAAACCCATGGGTCAACACCATCTTGACGCTTGGGAATCACAGCCACATTCACTTACATCGGAGTTTTCGAGATATAATTACTCCTATACAATAATAACATCAATGTTGTCACCTGGTACAATGCAAGTATGTTCTTTCGGATGCTCCGTTATTGACTTGCCTCTGGTTTTAACGCTCGCAGAGCAATTTTTGTTACAGCATACCCATAGAGTCATGCCGTTTTTGAGGATCCTCTGGTTGCAGTAGGTGTAACTTTGCCAGACAACAACGGGCCTCTCTGTGACGGCCTCAAAGAAGCGAACATTGTCTGTTGAAAAAAGTTATAGTTTAAAAGGAATGGTCGATATAGTAAAGTCTAAATATATGAAATGGCTTTCAATGGCAAATGTCCGATATCGCATAAGAGTGCAGAAAGATCCTTTTACAACTTCAATAGGCTGCGACAGGAAGATGAATTGACATGCATGCTCTTCAATTTCGCTCATTTTAAAAGTTATACAATTTAAAAGTAATAATTATAATATATAGCGTATTAGATTGCTCAAGGACGTACCACGATTTGGAAAACAGTATTTTACTACGAAACGCAATGTGTAGATGGCACTCATAGTTCCTAAACTTGATTATTATATTCAATATGGCGACTTTCGTAGTATAACAATATCGCGGGTCACTGCAGATGGCGCTATAAACACGCCTATACAGCATAGAAAAATAAATAATATAATAACAAACGATTTTTAAATCACAGCTCTTGATATTTAAATATTATTTAAATAAAGATGTAAATTTTTAATTTGGTATACAGGTTTCAACACGTAATAATCACGCACCTTAAATTTTAGATAGACTAAAAATAAAAAAAATAAATAAAATACAAACGGAGCTGCCATGGAATTCACCGACCAAAAATCGGGCCCATCATATATAATTATTATACTTCTGGGAGGTGAAGGGTGGATTCCGGACTAACGACCGGCGGTGGTAGGTTAAGGACAGCTGTCTTGCCACATTTGAGCGTTCACCTTACCACCCATTCACTCCCCATTCGAAGCCATAGAATTTGAGATGCAGAGATCGCGGTTTTAGATAATTTTTCTAGAAAGGAGTTGACTATTTTCCTGGAGAGACCAAGATCTTTAAAAAGGTGAAACAAAGATTTAGCTGGCAGGCCACGAGCGCCTACATTTGCGAGGCCATGGTATTTATTTAATTTGTACTCGTGGTCTTTTGGGATATTTGATTCCCATGGAACAGTTAATTCTACGATAAGGACCATCTTCCGAGATAGAGAGTAAAGAGTTATATCTGGACGCAGGGCTGTACATCCGAGAATTTCAGGGAATTTATACTGCTTAGAGACCGAATCGACCTCCATAATCCAATCTGAAGCTTTCTCGATTATTGAGAAAGGTTTTGCAGTGAGATGTTTTTTGCCTTTAGAGCCAACCCGCACAAACTGTATTGGGGGCTTGGAGGATACTGTGGAACCCTTGTTGGCACGAGCCACTGAGAGGCTAAGTACCTCGCGAATAACAGCAAGGACTTTGTCGTGGCGGTAAGTGTACCGTCCTTGATCCAAGGCCACCTTGCAGCCAGCTAGAATATGTCTAGTAATATAGATGGCATTCTATATCTCCGTATTATTTCTGTGATATAAGCAGTGTGTATAAAACAATGCGATAGATGGAACAATTGAATGTTATTATTATCATTGGTTAAATTATTGTTTTTTTTTAATCAATCCGTTGTTCATAAAAAAAAATAATTATCAATGGTAGAAAAAACATTCAATTTTTAGTGCATCTATCGCATTTTTTATATAGCCTGATTAAATCACAGAAATAATACGGAGAGATAGAATGCAGCCTATTAGTGTATCTGAATTTTAAAGTGTATTATTATCATGTATTACAACCTGTAAAATTGACATCTTTATGTAAATAATATTAAAATAATAATTGCTATGTTTTAGAAATCCTTTTGTTATTTTATTTCGAGATAGGATACTATATAGGCGTGTTTAGAACGCCATATAAAGTACGCCGCCATACTGTTATACCGCGAAAGCAGTCATATTGAACATAGGAGAATATTAATTAATGTTTGGATCGTAGCTTGGAATTACTTGGACTGACAACTCTCAAACAAAATTGACAAAGAGGGGACCTGATTGAGACAAATAACACTCTCAAAAATGATTACGATGTAACTGGGCTAAAGAATATTTACAAATTCAACGTTAACACAAATCTTCGAGGTCAGAGCAAAAAACCTAACTGCGCAAAATTTAAATTTATTTCTCATAAAAAAGTTCAGCAAAATAGAATGGTGGACATGTGTAATAAACTACCATTTGAAAAGAATAATGCAAGCTCTGTCAATCAATTTAAAAATAGAGTCGATTTGTACCACATGTGACAGCCGGTCGTTAGTCTGGAATCCACTGCTCACCTCCCAGAAGAGTAAAAAATAGTATTATGATGGGCCCGACTCGGGTCGGTGAATTCCATGGCAGCTCCGTTTGTATTTTATTTTATATTGTTTATGACTAGCTTTACAAGATCTCAACTTTAAAGATGCAGCGATCAGTGTGTATCACTCCTGCTTCCATTCAAAGATGTCTTATGCGATACTACTATGGGGTAATGCAACCGATATCCATCGCGTTTTTGTGCTACAAAAGCAAGCCGTTAAGACAATTTTTGGTGTAAGCAGAGAAACACATTGCGCCCCTTTTTTTATTAAAGCTGGTATCCTTACCATGTCGTCCATGTACATATATCAGTGCCTTTTATACGCCAAAGAGAATCTTTTAAATTGCGAGCTTCACTCCACTCGGCATAGCCATAATACGCGACATAAAAACAATGTATTATTGATTAAAGTACGCTTGACTAAATATCAAAAAACATTTTTATATTTTAGTTTTAAATTGTTCAATGCTTTGCCGTCATCGACGAGAAGACTTGAGATGGCAGCATATAAAATCTGCTTGAAAAATCAGTTAGTCAAACATGCCCTTTACAAACTGGACGACTTTTATGATATTGCGTCCACAATTGCTTGATTATAAATAACCATATCATGACTATACTTTCGCACTAAGTTTTAGATTTCATTGACATTGTTTTTAATTACGCATGTTTCAGAATTTTTCTTTTTCATTGTATTGATTATTATTTATTGTTTGATTATTGATTATTTTGTAAATTTGACTATCTTTAAGTAGTCACCTCTGATTACAATTATTTTTTTTTCCTTTTAATTAATCAAAGCGGTTTTATCATCCGGTAAATTATGATTGTAAAATTTGACATGTTCCTCAGTATTGTGAAATGCTTTTATGGAATGAATAAATGATGATGATGATCTGTTCTGGACGTATCAGCAAAGCTGGCTGTCCAGAGTAAATAATAATAACAATAATAATAATACATCAATGAAGTCAAAAAGCATTGATTACTTCAATTACGCTATAAAGAAGATTAAAAACTAATCACATTTATCATCGACTTCATCTGGACCAGAATCCTCATTGGATATCTTCAGTTCGTACTGCTTCTCCAGCAAACTCCCGATTGCTTGCTTCTTCTCAGTACACTGATGCTGTCCGGAAAATCCAATCACTTTGGCACCTTCCGTGCGAATGCTGACACCACATCTGCAGTTGGGGCGGTCGCGATCGCACAGCCAATATTTAGAACCGTTCAAATTAGTCCTTCGTAAACGGTACGTGTAATTATCGACCTTTACGATGTATCGCTTTGTCTGCTGCATCGTGAAAAGGATATCGGCTAAAAAAGAAAAAATTTGGGTGGATTATGTCAGCGGTGAATACGTTATATTTCAGGCGTAGAGCAAAATATCACCTGTTTCATTTCCACTCTCGTTCTCAGAATTAACTTTATCATCTCGTAATATGTCTTTCATCTCCACATTTGGCACTTCAGGATCTAAAAAACAATATGAAACACATTACAGACAACATTGCCCATTACAGACAAAGTATAGTCTTATTTACGAATGACTGATCTTCCACAAATATCGGAACTACGACATTATTCGAATCTGTCCCAAATTAAGTTCATTAGCGTCTGAGAAACTATTTTCAACAGTATAAATAGGATAAAAACGAATTTACCACATGAAGTTTGAAGCAACCGACGTTTCGGCGATGTTGCAATTACCGTTAACCAGTCTACTCTAGAAAGTGGCCGTTGCAACATCCTCGAAATATCGGGTGCTACAAATTTCAGATGATATTTTTTTTTTAATCTGATTTATAATGTTAAACAACCGCGGTAATCTTCGATTTCTTTTAACAGCTTGCCTATGCAGTGATTTAGGAAAAAGGCTAAACTGATAAAATACAAATGTTAATTTTTTTTTTTTAAATCTTCCTATTGTTAACTGTAATTACATGTTATAAATCTTAATCTTTTGTAAGCGTCATTCCAAGCAAAATTTTCAAAGCCCTCGGAAATTTGTTTTTTAGAAGGTGTATGCAAGCATACTAATATAATATAATGGTGGCTTATTTAATGGCAGGCTTCAATGTCAGGCTTTTACCGCAGTGGAGGGAGAAATAGAGCCGATAATTGAATAAATACGAATATAATACGGATAATATGAAAAACGCCGATCGGCGTGCGTAACAACCCAGGGGGGTTAAGGGTTTAGAAAGCCATAAAAAACATGTTTTTATGTTTTTTTTAAACTTAAAGTTGAAATCTGATCATGAATCTTTTATATCAGTTTGATAACCATTTGAAAAATAAAAACATTTTTTGAAATAGTAAGAAAAACTATTTTTGAGTTACTGAATTGCAAATGTTTCTACCGTTGCAGAAATGGAGGTATCTGCTAGCGCCGATAATAACGAGCATAATTTTGCCTGAAACAAAAAAGTAAACTAAGATATTAATTTTTACATGTGTATTTTGTAGATGAACTAAAAAAATACTAAAAGGTATTATTTTTATAGTTTTTTAAAGATTTAAAGAAATTAAAGGTTTTTTTTCCCAAAATGTTGTGTTTAACTAGTAAAAAAATATATAAAAACATTTTTTTGTTTTTTTTTTGGTTATATAGGAAAGAATTTAATAATCTATCAAATTTTTTTTGGAACAACTCGATCTGTCAAGTAGTTTTTTTATCACCGGCATAAAACTGAAAAATATGGTTTTGAGAAATAAGCATTGAAAGTTTTGTTGACAGGAAAGCAGTAAGTTTTTTACACTTATAGCAATCTGAAACTAACTAGAGTTGTCAACTACAACGGGCGAGCCCGTCACCTCAGGAAATTTTAACGATTAGTCGTTCTACCTCCCTGGAGTGAGCGCAGAAGACTTGGACAAAACAGTCCACCGTCAACCTCCGCCACAAACCCGTAAGAGGCCAACGCCTTAACCACGAGATAGCCGGTTGCGACCAGATTACTCCAGTCTCTTGATTGGTTACGAGTTCGAGGTCGCTTGCGCGGTCCTCTTCCTTACGAAGCGGTGAAACGGTGTATACCGAATCTATCGCAGACTACGGCATCCTTCGCCCGGCTGTTCACCCAGGATCGGATAGCCGGTGGTCGTTGCCAGAGTAGTCGCCGTAAGGTCCGCAACCACCCCCGCTCTATAGGAAATAGTACTGCTTCCTGACTCCCCCGACTGTTAGTCAGAGTGCGCAATCGATTGGTTTATGCCGCACGGTGCGCAGACTGTCCAGAAGCGCCAGAAGGTTGATTCCTAGGGGAAACTAACCCTAAGGCCAGAGTCCTACCCAGGCTCGCACTTCATGCGTGGAGGCCGTCGGATGGATGTTGAGTGAGTGTGACCAACCCTGAACAAAATGGGTCTTCGTGGCCAACTCAGCAAGGGCCCCTTAGCTCCCTAAATCTAAAACTATCAGCTATTCCAGAGAAAAAGATTCATGAATAGATTTCAACTCAAAGTTTAAAAAAAACATATTTTGGCTGTCTAAACCAGGCTCCCTCTTAAGCAAGTGCCCAATAAAACTTTAATAAATAGATATTTAATTTCAAAAATGCGTGGTAATAAATAGTTTAATAACATACAAACGTATGATAGATTTCTTATGTTGGTATGAATGTTACGACAGCTATCTAACGTGCAACAGTCATTTTTTTGACAGCTATAGGTAAGATGAATGAAATATATCAGAAATGTAGCAATTGTTTTTTTAAATAGTCAGATCGGAATCGTAACCGGAAAAGTAATAACCTTTGCATCCCTTGTAATTACCAATGCCAAATCCAGCAAAACTAAATGTATCCCATTAGCCAATCAGATATGGCTGTTTACAGTCAGTCTTGGTTATCAAAACGTCATTCAGCTTTCTGAAGAGCGATCCGTTTAGTGCAAAATTTAAGCAAAAACGAACTCATACAACTTTATTTGTCGAAAAACACTTTTATTTGTGTATTTTATTTAGAATTGACTACTTCAATGGTAATTTTGGATCAGTGGCATCATATCTTAATATTTTTAATTTCCTTTCAATAATAATTATTCAAATGACAGTTTTTGTGGCACAGATTTATAAACTTTATTACCCATGAAAACTTACCATTTAAAACTTGTTCTTGATTGGAAACTTTCAGATTGAAAACTTCCTTCTTGGCAGTGTCCTTTTTAGATACTTTTTTATCACAGACTTGATTTTTCAAGACTTCTTCGTCGTTTCCACCCTTGATGCCCTTTTCAAAAATGTCATTACTGTGGGTGTCCATTTCGAAAACATCTTTACTGCAGAGCTGATTTTTTGTGTTCCCCTTCTCAAAAATTACTCCATCGTATGCTTCCAATTCTTTATCAAAAACTTCTCCCTCAAAGATTTCTTTATCGTAAATAGCAGTCGACTTCTCAAATGCATCTTCACTGGTAACTGTTTTATCAAGTGTTTCTCTATCGAACAGATGCATAGATTCGTCGTGGTCCGGTGGGTTCAGGTTGTTTCCAAATTTGATTTCAATGGCGTAACACATTGCGCTTGGATCGGTTTCTTTTTCGAAGGATTTTTCGTCGTAAGCACTTTTTTCAAAGACCTCCTTGTCGTAAACTTCCCGTTCAAACATGTCTTCATCTTCGATGTCTTTATCGAAGATTTCCTTGTCGAATAATGCAAGACTGGAAGTGATATCACAGTTCGATTCGATAGCTTCGGATATTTGTTTGTCCAGGGTATCTCCTTCCAAGATATCTTTGTCGAACGCTTCCCGGTCAAACATGAGACTCGGTGGAATATCGCAGGTCGACAGACTCAAGCTGTCGTCGGGTCTTTCGATAGCGTCACAAATTTGCCTTTGTCCGATTACCCTATCGTAGACTTTTTCCGATGTGTCTTTTTTATAATGTTCTCTGTTGAAACTAAGGCTAGAATTCATATTCTCAATATCGGAGGTAGATTGAATCAGGTTATCATTGTGTGTAATTTCCATTAGTCTTTCGCCGTTGTTACCGTTTCCCATAGCTGTAAAAGACAAAAATACCAAAGTGACAATTTTAAATTTCCGACACAGGAAAAGAAGTGACTTACTATCGAACATTTCATCTTCGAGAGTGAAATTACACAACTCCTCGTATGTCAGCTTATCGAAGTTGTCTTCTTGTCAAATTTCTGTATCCCCAGACTCTATCGGCTCAAAATTACATTCCATGATAGCTGCAATTATGAGGGCAACTATTAGAAACTCAAGAAATACTAAAAAAGAGCCGATAGACTATTCCGAGTTATAGCTTTTTCGTAGCTTAGCTATTTGAGCTTTACTTGTAGCCAATTTCAAGAATTGGTAAATGCACTGAATAAATAATCAACTGCTCAGATTGGATTCTGGAGGTCGATTAAGTCTCTAAGCAGTATCAATTCCCTGAAAACCTTGGACGCACAGCCCTTCATCCAGATATAACTCTTTACTCCCTATCTCGGAAGATATCTCTTATTGTAGAATTTACTGTCCTATGAAAATCAAATATCCCGAAATTCCATGAGTACAAAATAAATAAATACCATGATCTTGTAAATGCCATCACCCGGAACGGCTTCACTGTTCATGCAGTGGGACTGCCAGCCAAATCTCTGTTAAATCTCTTTAAAGATCTCTGTCTCTTTAGGAAAATAATCAAAGCCTTCCTAGAAAAAATATCTAAAGCTTCAATTTCCGCATCCCAAATTCTATGGCTTCGAAGGGGGAGTGAATGGCTGGTAAGATGAACGCTCACACATGGCAGAATAGCTGTCCCAAACCTACCACTGCCGGTCGTTAGTCCGGAGTCCACCGCTTACCCCCAGAAGTGTAATAATACTATTATAATGGGCCCGGCTCTGGTAGGCAAATTTCATGGCAGCTATGTTTGTATTTTATTTATAATATTATAAATTAACAAACGTATGGGATTGAAGAGGAGATAAAGGGACTAGGATTTATATTAAGTAAAATTTCAGTTGTGAAGGGAATTTTATATATGACCCTTAATGCTCCCGCAACCTGGAATAAACTCGCTAATATAACAAGGACTGCCTCGCCTCAGCTGTGACATTCAAAATCTTGCACGAAGCTGTTTCTTAGTGAACAACAAAACGCTCACCAAAATAATGATAATTCTATTTTAATAAACAGAAGATCTTATGTGTCCAATTACCTGCAATATTTGAGATTTGCTATCTCTAGTATGTTATATTACTCTGTTAGGTTAGGCAAACAAACACCCGTTTGCGTCTGCTAGGACCTCAATTTTTCTTTATCGGCCGAGCAACCACCAAGGAGGGAAAGTATTGTGAATGCACATTTTTTTTCCCGAGATGGATGAAAATATTCATTTTGAGCCCTCCTGAGACGATTAGGACCATTTTCAAGTGGAAACTGACCGTGTGTCTGCCTGTCTATGTGTATTTCTCCATGATAGGGTCCAAACGCTTAATCCGATTGAACTAAAGTTTGGCAGGCAGCATTTGGTCATGGCAAGAGTTGAAAAGGTTGTGGTAAAAATCGGTCTACCAGGCGCATCAGTCATATTTCAGTGAAATATGACTGATGCGCCTGGTAGAGAGTTTCAAGTCTATAGACTTGAAACTCGGTACACCGATGCCTTGTTAGGCTGAATTCCTATTGTGAAATTTTAGTTGGAATATCTCATAGTTTCAGGGATTGTCTCATATTGGATTGCAAATACCCAAATGATCGAGTAAAACATTTACGAGGGGGGATACCCAAAAGTAAAAGGACTGTTGTTGCAGCTCTGCCTCCGAGTTGGAGTGAGGAAACACATAGCCGTTCCTACTTAGTATAGGTCCCTGTGAGTCAGTACATCTAGCCCTGTCGCTCTGAACGCATTAGGAGTGGCAGTGGTTTTTTTTTTTCAATTCTTGTTTTTTAACCCTGCTAAATCATGCAAAAAGAACGAATGTGTTTGGGTTTTTCTTCCTGTTGAAGAAAACTGCAGTTTAAGCTTATGAAATGCTTAGAGAAGCCTATAAGGACGATGCGATGAGTCGCACACAGGTGCTTATGAGTGGTATAGTAACTTCAAAAAGGGTCAAATGAGTGTGGAAGACCAACCTTCATCTGGTCATCCTCCAACGAGGCACATTCCGGAAAACGTTTAAAAAATCAGGGAAAAAAATAATAAAGACCGCAGAATCACTATTGCGAAACTTTTGGGGATGAGACGCAAAATGCAGCAAAGTTTGTTAGTCGATATTTAGCTTCTAAGAGAAGGACTGTCGTTCCCCACGCACCCTACTCATCCAACCTGGCTCCCTCTGACTTCTTTCTGTTCCCGAGAAAGAAAACAGACCTCAAAGGCGAGAGATTTGGAGATAGTTAGTTAGTTAGTTTGACTGGGCTTTTTCCCGCACTTGGCCTCTTGATTGGGCCGTTGTGCGTGGCTCATGTTTCCATTTATGTTACTCCAGCCAACCCAGGCTGTCCCAGAAGGTTAGCAGCCTGTTTGGGTTGCTACAGGCCTCCGGGAGAGATGCTGGAGATTGTAGTATTCTTGCCCGTTGCTCTGCCACGCTCCTGCATTCCATGAGCACATGCTGTGGCGTTTCTTCTTCCTCCATGCATCCTCTGCATAGAGGGCTGTCTGTCACACCTATGGTAAACAGGTGTTTGTTTAGGGGACAGTGGCCTGTCATAGTACCTATGACTTTACGGATTTTGTCTCTTTTTAATCTGGTGAGGTTGCGGGCAAGTTTTTTGGACGCTTCCGGAACCGCGTTCTTTGTTTGCCAGCATCCTGCGTTTTTTTTCCATTCTGTAAGGTGGGTTTCTTCGGTGTTCCTGCGTAGCCATGTTTTTATTTGGGCCTGGGGAATGGGCATCAAGGGTTCCGGTCCATATACTATTTCCTTTGATCCCCTTTTGGCCAGTTCGTCCGCCGCGTCATTGCCCAGTGAGTCACTGTGCCCTTTAATCCATTGCAGGGTCACTTTATTTGACCCTGCAATGCATTGAAGCGCATTGTGGCATTCCAGTACGAGGACTGAGGTTATCGTATTTTTTGCTAGCGCTTGTAGCACGGAGGCACTGTCGGAGACAAATTTCAAACTTACGTCTCCGACATCTTTGGCTGCGACTGCCTGTGCTGCTCTGGTGATGCCAAAGCATTCTGCTTGGAAGATCGTATTTAAGTTGCCTAGGGTAGTTGATATTTTGATGTTTAGATCATTTGAGAAGACGCCGGCTCCTGTACCTTGAGTGGTTTTGGAGCCGTCTGTGTATATCCTTACTTCATTCGTACCAGAGTGATCTGCTGGTTCTGCAATGAGTTGGATATTGTATCTACGATCAAAGACATGATGGCATATTATTCTGTCCATGGGTGCGTCCAGAAGAGGAATTTCTTCTAAAACCCGTTTCAGAATATTTGAGTGTGGTGTTTCTGTGTTTTGTTTCCACAGTCCATTTGCTCTTAGTCTTAGAGCGGCTGCCCTAGCCTCCTCTTGGATGACAAGATCCAGAGGTCTCATGTTTAGGAGGTACTCTAATGCGGCCGATGGTGTGGTTCTCATACATCCAGTGGCTGCTACACACGCTAAGCGTTGTAGGCTCTGGAGTCTTGCTTTTACTGTGGTCAGTTGTGTTCTGGGCCACCATACAACTGATCCATAAGTCAGCGAGGGCCTGATGACTGATGTGTACAGCCAGAGTGTGATTTTTGGGTTGAGACCCCATTTTTTCCCCATTAGTCTCCGACACTGCCAAAAAGTTAGGCAGGCCCTCTTTGTTTTGGCCTCGATATGACTCGCCCAGTTTAGTTTCCCCAGATATTTCACTTGAGTTGATAGGGAGAGTTTGGTGTTGAATAATTTTGGTACTTGTAGTTCTGGTAACTTCCTCTTGTTGGTGAAGAGGATAAGTTCTGTCTTTTTCGGATTTACTGACAATTGATGTTCGTCACACCATTTTTCTACTATCTGCAGAGACTTTACATAGCATGTTTTCTGCGCTTCCATTTATCATTATTGTTAGGTCGTCGGCATAACCAATAGTAGTGTAGCCCCTTTCATTTAGTGTTTTTATGAGGCTGTCCACTACTATGTTCCATAGAAGTGGTGATAGGACCCCCCCTTGGGGGCATCCTTTAACTACCTTTGCTCTTGTGGTAGTATTCATCACTATCTGGACCGCCCTTTTGCTAACCAGCTTCGTGATCCATTTTATGGTGACTGGTTCCACCTTAAGTTCCTGTAGGGCGTGGTTTATGCTGTTGTGCATGGTTTTGTCAAAAGCGCCTTCTATGTCTATAAAGGCGGCGAGTGTTGACAGCTTATTTGTTAGAGCCGATTCTATTTTGTGCACCACCATGTGTAGTGCCGACTCTGTTGATTTGCCTTTTGTGTAGGCGTGTTGTTGTGGGTGTAGTTGTTTATTTCTGGTAAATCTGGTAAACTAAATGGTGAGACTCGATTTTATTCTACAATAATACCTTCTTCATTCTTACGAGTAACCTTTTACGTTTTGATTAGTAGTAGAAGAATTTGATCATTAAAAAAGAATTCAATGTTATCACGGCCAAATGTAATACTACTGTCTATACAACTATGTATTAGTTTTTAAGACAATAAACAATTTGATTTGATTTGATTTGATTTATTTCTTAGTGCCCCATCCCTTAGGTGACGGTCCATCAGTCTTTCTAAAGTCTTTAGTAAGAAAGACGTTAGGCTGATGGGTCTGAAGGATTTGGCGTGTGAGTAGTCCTCCTTTCCCGGTTTCGGTAAGAAGACTACTTTTGCCTCTCTCCATGCCAAAAAAATCGGTCTACCAGGTGCATCAGTCATATTTCAGTGAAATATGACTGATGCGCCTGGTAGAGAGTTTCAAGTCTATAGACTTGAAACTCGGTACACCGATGCCTTGTTAGGCTGAATTCCTATTGTGAAATTTTAGTTGGAATATCTCATAGTTTCAGGGATTGTCTCATATTGGATTGCAAATACCCAAATGATCGAGTAAAACATTTACGAGGGGGGATACCCAAAAGTAAAAGGACTGTTGTTGCAGCTCTGCCTCCGAGTTGGAGTGAGGAAACACATAGCCGTTCCTACTTAGTATAGGTCCCTGTGAGTCAGTACATCTAGAGCCCTGTCGCTCTGAACGCATTAGGAGTGGCAGTGGTTTTTTTTTTCAATTCTGGTTTTTTAACCCTGCTAAATCATGCAAAAAGAACGAATGTGTTTGGGTTTTTCTTCCTGTTGAAGAAAACTGCAGTTTAAGCTTATGAAATGCTTAGAGAAGCCTATAAGGACGATGCGATGAGTCGCACACAGGTGCTTATGAGTGGTATAGTAACTTCAAAAAGGGTCAAATGAGTGTGGAAGACCAACCTTCATCTGGTCATCCTCCAACGAGGCACATTCCGGAAAACGTTTAAAAAATCAGGGAAAAAAATAATAAAGACCGCAGAATCACTATTGCGAAACTTTTGGGGATGAGACGCAAAATGCAGCAAAGTTTGTTAGTCGATATTTAGCTTCTAAGAGAAGGACTGTCGTTCCCCACGCACCCTACTCATCCAACCTGGCTCCCTCTGACTTCTTTCTGTTCCCGAGAATGAAAACAGACCTCAAAGGCGAGAGATTTGGAGATGTGGAGAAGGTGAAATCAAATTCGCAGGCAGAACTAAAGGAGATCTCAATCGAAGAGTTCCCGAGATGTTTCAACCAATGGAAATACAGATTGGATAAGTATGTTGCTTCAAATGAAGAGCACTTTGAAGGAGACTACCTTCGTTTGTATTATTATGTTAATACCATTTGCATTAACCTGTAACATCGGCCTCGGGCTTTGCGTTTTGTGTTGCAACACTGCGATAGATCAACGGACCCCCCCACCGTCCCTAGTACGTTTCCGCCAGTTACCATTCGATGTCTTTTGGAGTGAGTTCCGCCAGTTACCGGCGCATGCTTATGCGATCTGTCGTTTCTCGCGCATTTCCTAATACCTTGGCATTTGGTAGCAGTCTCACAGACCAAAGTAGCCGGTAGCGTCGATTTTGCAGTGGTCTCAGGCGCCGGTATATCCACTAACGTCGTTTAAATTTCAGTAGTGTGGCTGTATACATCGTAAAGTCAGTAAAAATCATGATTCATCCTTCATATTAGATTAGTATTAAAATTAAAATTGATTATGTTTGTTTTAATTTAAATAAAATATACTCTTAATATTATAAAGTTGCATTTTAATTACTCCCACTGGTAAAAAAAGTATGGTTTAGAATTAAAGTAATGAATGTCATTGTGGTTTTCAAGATGTTGTCAAGTAAAAAAAAATTGGGGGGCGCTGAAAAATAATTGATTTTTCAAAGTGGGCAGTAGACGAAATAAGTTTGAAAACCTCTGGACTAGACTATGTTTATGAAATGAATATAAAATTATGTGTGCTTATTTGTTGCAGAATGTCTTCCTCTTCATCTCAGCAAAATGATGAGGATGCTTCGACAGGCTGTGCCCGTTCTACCTGAGCCAGATTATTATACTCAAGTCACCTTCAGGCGGTGGAAGTTGGCGCTCATGGCCTGCTAGCCAAATCGCTGTTTTACTTCTTTAAAGATCTTGGTCTCTCCAGGAAAATAATCAACTGCCATGAAATTCAGCGACTCAGGTCGCTGAATTCCATGGCAGCTCCGTTTATATTTTATTTAATTATTCTATAGACTAAAAATCAAATCCCTGAACTGATCAATCTGATCAAATCCCTGAAAAGAATCAATCATTCTTTAAAAGTATAACCTATCTGAGGTTCTTCTTCTTGTCCTTCCATGCTCATCATAGATTCCTCCTCGATGGCCTTCAGAATTAATTCCTGTGTTTTTTCGACTAGAGCCTTAAACTCGCATGCGATACGTAGTTTTTCAATGCACGATGTACAAATAAACAATTTTTCTTGTGTTGTATCTTCACTGTTTCCCATTGGTCCCTGGTTCCGAAACTGCAAGGAAAAGTACAACATATTACCACACTGTAAATACAACTAACAGTAAGACAATGCTTTTGATCTATTTGAAATGCCAGGCTGCAAACAGCCAAGTCTGGGTTGTTCCCTTCCTGCGGGCAGTAGGTATAACTATTAATTATTATTATATTTGTTAACAGGCATGCATCTTAAACTGATCATCTTGAGTCCGGGCATTCACTAGTTTTTGTGAAATAAGTCTTGTTTGTTTTTAAAGTCGTTTATACTTTTTGCACTGACCACTTCAATAGAGAGAGCATTCCATTCGTTTACAACTCAATGTTGAAGAAATATTTCTTAGAATTTACATGCAGATGTGTATTAGTGTTCACCTTGTAGATCAGGGGTCTCCAAACTAAAGCCCGCGGGCCAACACCAGCCTGCGAACGCCATTAATTCTATTATGTTTGATGCTTCATGTTAAAATTGTATTTTAGTCGCTCTTTGCTGGACTATCTCTAAAAGATTGATATCCTGTCTAAACATCAACAAATATTATATTGTCATATATATAACATCTAGATTCTTATTTAGTATGTAGAATTTAATTCAATAACAAGTTAGCAACTCGCAAGAAACTTTAGGAATTTCACTATTCCATGCTCTCCGCGACAGAGTTCGCAATGAAGAAATAGGATGGCGCACGGGGGGTGACAGACGTCATGAAAAGCATCACCAGGCTGAAGTGGGGCTGGGCAGGATGATGCGAGGTGGCCGAAGAGGCTTGTCCAGTGGAGACCAAGAGCCACAAAGCCAGGCGTAGGGAGACCAGGAGGGTTGGCAAAAACCCGGGTTTTATCAAAAAATATCTACCCACTGGGTTATTTCGGGTTTTTTCGGGGATTTTCGGGCTTTTTTGGGGAATTTCGGGTTTTTCCAGAGTTAATGAGAATTTTAAATTAATATATTTTAATTTTACATTTAATTTTATTTTATTACCATTTTACTGCATTTTGTTCTCCCAATCCAAATCTATTTACTACTGAATAAAGTTGTAACACTACCATGAAGGGAATTCGCCCGAAAATCGTTGTTGTCAGTTGTCGGGGAGATCCCCTTTATTTTCACAACAGGATTAGAGTTAACACTAACAACCGCTAGTGGCGCTGTTTCGGCGCGAAAGTATTGTGTAGTAGTGCAAACGATTTTAGAACTAAATAGTGTATATTGAAGTGTGTATAAGGGTCTTTGTCGCTTGAAAAGTATTTTAATAGTTTTGTAATAAATCAAGTTGAGTGTTCTACCGTGTTTTTGCATCTTCTGCTGCCTATCCACGTAACAATATTATCCATAAGTTATCTTATAAATCATGCCAAAAGTAGTCGTCATTACACTTGTCCGGCCAGTTCTGCATCAACATTTGGAATGGTCTGGAGTAAATTACGGAACAGACTGGGTGTGTCACAAATACATCCTTTTTTTTCTTTTTGATAAAATATAATATAAATGCTATATCCGTTCATTGATTTAATTATTATAAACAAGTATTTTTTCAAAAACCCACATTCGTCAAAAACCCTCGGGTTTTTTCAGGTGGGTTTTACCCAATTTAACCCAGTGGGTTTTTTCGGGTTGGGGAAAATCAAGCCAACCCTGACTGAGACCACAATTGCGATGGCTGGATGATATCAGGAAATTATCAGGAACCAACTGACTGAGGGCAGCAGCTGACAGAGAGACATAGAAGAAGAAAGAACAAGCATAATTCCAGGAGAGGAGTAATAATATGGGTTGAAGTTGAACATCACAAAGGTCAAGTGCATGATAGTCAATAATGTAGCTGTGAACCCACCATCAATCTTGGCTTACGGAATTAGACCTGAGAATACTGACCTAATCGTTGGTGCAATATATAAATAACAACTTGGACATAATCGGGCTATTAAAATCCGCATAAAAAACCTATACAGCTAGAGTCGCTTTCTTCAGGCGAGATAGTCATTATGCGGCAGAAACATCAGCCCGAACCTAAAGAGCCATCTTATAGACTGAGAAATATTGAGGAAAATAAAGATACCCAAACTAGAATACTTTGCTTGTTTCATGCGACATCCAGAAAGATAAGTACATCGTGCATATGGCAAGACAGCCGCAAGAAGAGGTTCGGGATAACTAATCTGGGTTCAGTAGAGGCCATGGCACCCAAAAACAAGAAATTTTTAAAAAAGCATTTTTGTTCTCAGTTTTTTACTCAGTTTTTAAGTTTGTTAAAAAAAAACAACTTAACCCGCCGCTATATAGGTGTTTATATTTAAAAAATAAACTAACTAAACCCTCGAAATGTATGGGTTTGACGCTTCTTTGGATGCATATATCTCGCTTATTTATTGAGGTCGAATAAAGATTATTGCAGATTCGGAATCAGTAAGGTGAATATAGTCGAGTGACTTTAAAAAATCAACAATGTAGAGCTGGTTCCTATAATGCATTAATAGTTTAATTTTAGCTGTTGTCAAATATTAAACCCTGCTCCTCTTTTCTAATAAAGCGGCGGGTGTAAATCTTGGCAGTCACCTGTCATTTCTGAGAGTTAAAGGTTAAAAATATAGCACTTTAGAAAAACGATCATAAAAAAGAAACTACTTGATGGATAATGAAAAGAAGAATTGTAGAATGATCGCATTGAAATTTGAAATATAAAAAATTAAAACTTCATTTTGTAAAACAATTACATAATTATGAATATTTATTAGAAAGTTGGAGAACTGAAAAAAACTCACTTATTCAGCGATATCGACGTTTTATCTCAAAATACGAAACCCTATCTAGAAATTGTAAACACATTTGTGTACGTTATTACATGCTTTACTAAATCTATTGGTTCGTTTCATTTATTTTCATACATATATCCGAAGAGAAGCTACATAATATTCGAAGAGAAGCACAGATCTGAGCAATGGCAGCACTCGACTAAGTGCCCCCAGAATATAAACAATTATATTAGGGATTCTAGACTACGAGAAGCAAGATTGAATAATCGTACAATACAGAATTTATCCGTCTTTCTCACATATCTAACAGGTGGTGGTTGCGCTGTGATTTTGGTGTAAATTCAGTTCGTTGAGAGCGCGGTTTGTCGCGCCGCGCTCGTACCCGTTTTGGGACGTTACTGAGCATTGACTACAATACATCGTACCCGATTCGGGACGTTACTGTCTTGAGGAGTTAAAAACATAAACTATCCTGTTCACATTAAAATAGTTAGGAAGCCGTTTGGGCAACACAGCCCAGAAATGATAACTAATCCCAACAAAAATACGAATACTTAAATTTTAAAACAGAAAGGTAAAGTTCTAGGTTATATTAGATGCATTACCTGTATCGCAAATGCATACTCCAGCATGAGGAAATAGTTCTCGAGGTTTTCCGATATGCGATTGGTCGCTTGCATGATGTTCAGGTTGACTATCGACAAACAGCACTGGCAAAACTCCTCCACAACTTCGATTTTCGTCGCTATGATGTCGCCTTCTGTGATAGCCATCTCTTTCACTTATTACTACTTTAAATAACAGAATAATTTGGCTTTAAACCTCCTCGCGCACAGCGGCGTCCCCCATTTATTTATATGCCGATGCTTATGTTTTTAAACTGTCAAAATGATCTGGTTGTTGCCAGTTATTAAAACCACGAAAACGGTTTTGCATACGGCTAGCATTATCATAATTTTATTTGCAGTTTTCCTGCAGACCGATTGCAGATCCAGTATAGGGCAAAATTTAGTCGACTAACGATTGACGATTGAATAAGTTAATCGCGATTGACGACTAACGATTAATTCGTTTAATCGTCAATCGGAGACTAACGATTGATTAGTTTCAATCGTTAGTCGCGATTGACGATTAAACGTCTGCGATTGATTTTATCGACAGCGGTCAACTTCAGTTTTGCGTTTTTTCGTCGGCCAGTGCGGTCGGTGCGAGGTCAATAGTCAATCGCGACTTTTGTCGCGACTAACTTGCTCTTTAGATACCACCCGACAATTCATTCTCGTCGGTCGGTCGGTCGGTCGCGGTCGCGTTTGCGGTCGCATCGCACCGGACCATTGCCTTCTAAGGCAACGACCGACAGCACCGACCGACGAAAAAACGCAAAACTGAAGTTGACCATGACCGCTGTCGAGAAAATCAATCACATACGTTTCAGCGTCAATCGAAACTAACGATTTAAACTAATCAATCGTTTGTCGCCGATTAACGATTAAACGAATCAATAGTTGGTCGTCAATCGCGATTAACGTATTGAATCGTCAATCGTTAGTCGACTAAATTTTGCCAAACACTGCTGCAAAGCCGCTGTCGCCTGTGGTCGTATCAATGTTGGACAAAGCGACAGACCAGACCAGATGGAAAACCAGATCCGATCCCTGTTCCGCACTGTCAGAGAGAGAGGGGATGAAGTAGTACTCACGTGGATTCCAGGCCACTCAGGAATAGCCGGTAACGAATCGGCGGATATGTTGGCTAATGAGGCCCGCTCCAGGGGAGCCCTCCTCCGTATCAAAATCCCTGCGTCGGACATCCTCCCCCAAATAGAAGAAGAAACGAAGGACTGCTGGAAGAAGAGTTATCTTTCTTCTTGCAAGTCTAAAGGTCAACATTATTTTCTTATAAATCCCCACCTTCACAACAAACCTTGGTATTATAAAAAACCTTTCAGGCGGAAAGAGATCTCCACAATTTGCAGAATGCGCATAGGCCACTGCTCAACGCCCGCACACCTATATCGTATAAAAGTAATTCCGTCCCCACAGTGTGATTGTGGATTTGATATCTGCACCGTGGATCACCTCTTCTTTAATTGCCCTCTCCTTAACAACTTTCCTTCGTTCATTCCTAATCTCATTCAATTGAAAATCGAACTCCCTACCAAAATCGATATCCTTCTGGCGTCCAATTCCATTAAAATTTATCGAGTGATCGCTAAATTCATTAACCTAAATCATTTAGCCATTTAACCCATATTCCGAAATGCCTTCTGGGGGTGGCCGCTTCCGTTCGCTGCTCCGGGATCGGACCCGCCTTGTGACGACAGGCCGATGGTAATGTGGCCCCGTTGTCGAGGTTGGCTGTGGAAAAAGTCGCTGAATAGGCCGAGTTTTTGGCAGTAACTTGCGGTCAATGGACGACACATTCCCGGTGCGGCCGATGCCGGGGGGGGGGGGGGCTGCTCTCGGGGGGCGGTGGGGAGCGGCGCTGCCCCCAGAAGCACTTCTCTATTACCTTGACCCTTCTCCTTTTTCTTCCTCCAAAATATTCCCCTAATATTCTGGTATGTTTTTAGTCTCTATGTTGTCTTCTGTGTATGCAATTGTGATGTCCCTTCCTTTTTGTTTTTTTTTTGTAGGTACTAACATTAACAGTAGTCATCCTCCCGTCAACAATACATACAAACTGGCACAAAATCACCAGCACCCTAGCTGCGTGGAATTGCCACAAGGAAAAGAAAGAAGAAGAAAGAAGCGACAGACCGAGCTTGCAGTCAGTCGCGTTCCCTCGAGATGTCGTATGTGTTTAGCGATTCCGATATGATTTTGAATCTCTTGCGTCAGCAAAAGACATTCCTCTTTTAAAGGAAAATGATGACGACTTCTTATTGCTATATACCAGAAAAAGAAGAAAGCTCACAATGCCTCTATTTAAAAATAGGCCACATGAAGGAAGTTACTCAGTGCTGATTAAAAATTATTTATGGAGTGATGAAAAAATATTTATAGTAATTATCGTTTAAATATAGACTAATTGATTTTGTACTCAGTTTTATTTTGGACGATATCGAACCGGTAGTTTATATTAAGTAACAATATTGATCAATTTTTCTTCGTCGGCGTCCGAAAAACTCATTTTACTATCTACAAAATCACGTGTTATTACTATTCAGTTCGGCGTCACCACTAGTTCTTGAGTGGTAGTGAGGTCTGCGGCCGCAGGACAGAGCAGAGGCACTGGCGCCATCTTTCAAATGCTTACCATTGATATGCATTGAAACCAGTAGGTAGTGCATTATGCAGTCTGCGATTCATGTTCGGAATTGTATCTTAATGTGAGCAACCACAGTAGTCGTAATTCATGATTGTTAACTGTGAATTTCGAATTTCTTATGTGTTGATTTCAAAATAACTTCTTTCTCTGAACGAATAATAAAATTGTCTCGCTATTCATTGTGACCTTTGAGCTGTTTAATCGCAACCTCAATACAACGGATTAAATTTAATGTGAAAGCGGTGTCAGAAGATTTCAGTAATTAGATCAGTTATTGCAATGCATTGTTCAGAATAACCGTGTAATAAACGATTAAGGTTGGCAACGTTGGCTTTTGTTTTGCAATACATACTTTTGTTTGACTTTTTTTATACGGCAACACACATTTTCCGGCTGTCGTCAATTTTGTCGGTGTTATTTTTTTTTGTAAATTTTAATGTTTCATATTATAAAAGATGTCTGGTTTAGGAGTAAATAAATTGTTGCTGCTGCTTTTCCAATGTGTCCGTTTAGTATTTTGCCAAATATACAATCTGCACGGCCGTCCGGGAGAGGGATATATTTTAGATGTTGTTTTAGGGACCCCACCTCAAAAGGTAAATATATAAAAGTATTATAACTATAAATAGATATATTATGTAAATGGGGTTTAACTAGAAGGAGGGAAGATTACCCTTTTTAGAGTTCTGCTATCTGTATTTATGTACAAATGATAAGGCAGTCACCCCTGGTACAAAGAAAATACTTTTGCTCGAACCGAATTCGCCTCAATCTCTGTCGCTATAGCTTGTTTTTATTTTTAGTATTATGTTAATATCTATTATACTGCAAAATATTGAAAGTGTTTAGGTAATTTTGTAGAACCTCAAGGCGTCGATACAGAATACCAGACAGTAGCTTCTCGTAGACCTCAGATACACTTGCGAGAAAACTTTTGCAAGAAATGTCTGACAGGCTGTCCGATAGCAACTCGCTAGTGTAAAATAATCAACAGAAACTTGAACACAAACATATTAAACTATAGTTGCTATCGGTCAGTGTCGGATGTTTCTTGCAGAAGTTTTCTCGCAAGTGTATCTGAGGCCTTAGAACAATACCGAAATCGAAGCCAATACGTCACAAGTCGTAAGGTCTCTGATATGGTCGCCAGATGTCCGCTACTCTGCCCCAACAGTTCTAAATTGTTAACAGCCTTTACCTGCGCGTAACACTAACCAAAAGTGTTCGTCGAGACGTACCCCTCTGCCCACATTTCTCGCACCCTCTTCCCGCAATGCCCTGTCGCTCGAGAGAGACTCTACTGTTGTCTCGGTATACTGGGCGTCGATAAGGATCGGAGCATTTTCCTACTTCCTAGTGATGATGTGTGCACAGAACTTTTTGCAGGTGTTGTCAGGGGCGACTTAGTTCCCAAAAGGTCTGAAGTGTGAATAAGGAATTGCCCGAGTGACCATCTGTACAAAGCTCGATGTGTGTGGAGTGAGGAAAAACATTATTATTATTTGTTGAGTGGGGCTTTTCTAAGGCCTTTATGAGCCTTCTAACACTGCGACCATTGCTGATCTATTGTGTTCGCCACCTACTATAGTTCTGCGCTAAGCCTCGTGTCATTTAAGAACCGCAGCAGGCTTTTGGCGTCAGATTGTTTTACCTCCTCAGGTTGGAGGTAATGACCACCCAAGTGGGTGTATCTTTTACGCATCAGCGGGCCACACTCGCACATGAGGTGCTGGGGAGTTTCCTCTGCTCCTTGGTAGAACCTGCACATTCTTGTGTCTCTGAGCTTGAGGTTGAACATGTGTTTGTTCAGGCCACAATGCCCCGTGAGCGCCCTCACCAGTATGCGTAGATTGTTCCTATTTTACCGATGAGGCCTCACGGGCCGTCTTACGGTCGTAAGCCTTAATTAGCGCTTTGGAATGATTCAGCCCTGGCGTGTTGTTCCAGTGGTTGACAGATTGTTCTAAACATATTTGTTTGAGTATTAGGTTTGCAAGGCTTTTTGGTACGCCACAGCAAGATTCAGGGCCGTATAACGTTCCCTTTGCTCCCGTCTTAGCAAGTTCATCGGCTTTTTCATTTCCCTCGATTCCTGCATGGCCGGGAACCCATTTTGGATGAAGAACATAGATAAATTTGTATAATGTACATAAGGGAGGATTAATCCCGGGTATATCTTCTGCATTAATACCGGATATATCTTTAATTTCATTAAATAGTGACGTGGCCAAGCATAGGAAATGTGCAAGGGTGGTATTAAGTTTGGGAACCTTGTGATTTCTATTTGTTATTGATATAGTGTCAAATTTATGCATTATTTGCTGGTGCAATTCTTTATGTTTATGATAATAAAGTATTATCGCTTTAGCAAATGTTTGCCGTACATCCAGAACAGAGAACTCACGAAAAAGTTGTTCCGACAAGTATCTCAGCGGTTTTCTGTTGATGACTGAACAGCGCCTTAGTATATTTCATGCTGAAATATATTTCAGCGCCGAAGTATATTTCATGTTTATATCATGAGCCATTCGCCCAGAATAATCATTTGTAACTAAGACACGTTTTTTTTTCTCCCAAATGCCGAAAATAAATATATAACGAGATATACAGAGATAATTGGTTGGTTTATTACATATCTGATTAATAGTCTATAAAAAACTACACAATAAAAATTAAATCATGCAAGATTTTCTCTATGCAACGCCACGAAAAAACCAAATGCTTAAAGGCGGACTAATTGATCTCAAACTTTTCAAGTCAAAAGTCCTATTAGTAGATTTTACTATTCGGTGATTGGTTTGTTAATTGAGAAGCAAAAAAGATATTATTTATTATGCTCCGAGGGTTTATAAAAGCTATAATCGCTCGCAAATGAGCGTGCGAACCGCAGTATACATACAGTCATTACTCTCTTAGAACAATATTGAATAGAAATACTAGACATTGTGCCATAAGCATCGTCCGCACTGTGCTGCCGTTAATCGAAGTTTGCAGAAGCAAACGGGGCATCGTCGTATGGCCGCCACTCTGCTGATGCAGATATTCAAACGTTCGAGAAATTTGACAACCCCCAGCCGCACAACACTAACTACAGACCTTTGCCATAACGTATCTCTATGCTCACTTTCCTCGCACCCTATCCCCTCAACGCCTTGGCACTCAAGAGTGCGCTTATTGTTCTAACTCGGTATACTGTGGAGCGAACGCTCTTAACGGTACTTTTTTGCCTTGGCGACGCTGGCACTTTAAAGGTTAGGTAATACTTTTTTTTTTCTTTCAGTTTAACGTTTTAATAGACACCGGCAGCTCTAATTTTGCAATCGCTGCCGCTTCCTTCCCGGAAATTGAATCGTATTACAACAGCTCCAAATCCAAAACGATGATCGACTTAAAAGATGTCGTTTCGGTGGAATACACCCAAGGGAACTGGTCGGGACACCTCATCTCCGATATGGTTTATTTTCCGGCTTTGAATTCCGTTCCAGCTGTTCGATGCCATATTGCCTTGATTACGGATTCAAAAGAATTTTTCATGAAGGGCGCTAAATGGCAGGTGAGAATTTAAACCATTTATTTAGGGCAGTATTGTAAGTTTTTTGCATTTTTTTCTGTGTATTTAACTAATAATTGCAAAATGATGAGTATCATTTTACTTTTTAATCTAAAGACCGCGTAAGGACTGCACTTTTTTACATGTTTTATATGTTTGTATTTTTATATACAGTAGAACTCCAATTATCCGAACTCCGACTATCCGAATCGCTGACTATCTGCAATTGAAACGGAAAACAATTAGGACGGAAACGTACTGCGATTTGCAAAATAATGATTCTGTCTACGCGAGCTATTGTCTTTGGGGATGATGTACTATTGTACAGCACTTTCTAAGTACGCTTAATATGTGTGGAATAAAAGTGCAGCCTTTACATTTAATTAATATTGATATTGATAATTAATTTTGATATTAAATAGTTTTTTCTGCCAATTTAAACATATATACAATAATTAATTAAAATAGACCCTTTTTTCGGAATAAATCCAATTATCCGAATTTTCGATTATCCGACTGGGGTCCTGTCCCACTGATTGGATAATTGATTCGGATAATCGAAGTTTTACTGTATGTGTATTTCTTGAGTCGCCTGTGCTACTCTGCGCATATACTAATTAATTTGCTTATGTCCACTCTCTGTGTATGTATGGTGCTGATTTAAGGGGATGCAAAGTAGGGATAGGCAGAGGGCATAGGGATAGGCATAGGGATAGGCAGAGGCAGAGGGCACGAATGCAAAAACATGCTGCGCTGAATCAACTTTTGACTACATTTTAAGTCATATTGAAGATGAATTACGAACACACGAAGCGAATTTTAGAAAAAGATGTAAATATGCCCAGACGAAAGTTGTATCAGGTTCTTCTTCACTCTCAGATACTTAAGTGGTTGAATCACTATTCCATCCAGTTCTGGAGATTTATAGGCTTATTTACCTTTTCTCTAGCGGCTTTGCATTTTTTTTTAACAACGAGGAGAACCGGTGTCAACGGGCTACAGCTGCCGGCAGCTCGTAAACATGCCCCAGTCATAGTGGGGATACTGCCACTTTATATCCTAGAAAGTGTGTTTTAAGAAGCAGTTCATTTCTGCTTGAGACAAACACTGGTATTGGATGCTATATATTAGGTGTAGTAAAAAGTCAACTATTATTTTTGCATGAAATTGAAGGCTTTATTTATCATAGATAGAATGATCCGATTTAGGTCAAATGAGCGCTATTTTGTTCGGTAACTTATTGTCATTTTGAAGTTCCCATTGACAAACAACTGGGTCAGTCGGTTTTCACAAGCCTCTCTTTAGGCGAATTTTTCGCCAGCAAAATCGCTCCTCATGGACAGGAACAGGTGGTACTCTCTTGGTGCCAGGTGCGGACTATAAAGTAAATGCATAAGAACCTTCCAACCAAGCTCCCGGAGCTTCTGGCGGGTCACTATCTGTGTGCGTGGTTTTGGCCTAAGCTGGCCGCTTCTGGGTAATTCCTTCATTCAGACGGTCCAATTGTTGACAGTGCAGGTTCGAATTATAAGTTTTGCCATAGGGGAGCAGCTCATTATAGGTGATTCCCTGTCGATCCCACCAAACACATAGCAAAATCTTCCTGGCCATCAATCCTGGCTTGGCCACCGTTGGCGCCGGCTCACCGCAATTAGACCATGACGGTTTTGGCTTGACACTGTCGGAAGTGAACCTCTTTTCATCACCAGCCACCATCCGCTTTAAAAATGGGTCAATTTTGTTGCAATTCAGCAGCGATTCCCAGATGGAAATTCGGTCCATAAGGTAATTTTGCGTTAACCCCTCAAGCCCCGATTGGCCGATATCGGCCACAATACGATTCAGCGTGACGGCCCCGTTTGAATTTTATTTTAATTTAATTTGTTTTATTTTATTATGTTTTATTACCTTAATATGTTTCATTTTAATTATTGATACAGTGGTTTGGCAGTAATTAATATTTTGATGAGACAGTGTCGTAATTCAATTTTTTTACTAATTTTTACTAAATTTTTTTGGGGCAGCAACTTGTCAATCGTCTGAGGGGCCGAGGCCTGAAGGGTTAACTCGTGTGGCACCCATACATCGATCTTCTTTATGTAGCCAGCCTAAATAATTGGTTCCAAATGACTATTTAAACAATGTTTAGCTCCTGTGCGATCGAAACAGTGCTTACATGATGGTTGGACTGGATGATTTTCATGATATTATCGACATTTTTGTCAATCGGCCTTCCTGCCAACGGTGCATATTTGAAATCGAAATTACCGGAACAGAATGGACAAAATCAAAATTGCGCATGAACACTGACCATAAACACTGTTCACATTTTCAGCCGCCTGACTTGAGTTTTCGCCTTTAACCAAGAGAAATTTTGAATGATGGCATATTTTTTCCTTGCTAGTGTCTATTTTTGACACGCACTCAAACAAAAATCTGCAATAGATTTTTTTTACAACGAAATTTGATCTTTCTAACGCCATTTAGTGTAACCCGATCGGACTTATATAACGCGAGATACAGATTACTAAAGCCATCTATTGGAAAAATAATGGATTACTTTTTACTACACCTAATATAATACAAAATTTTAACAAAAAAAAACCGTCGCCAATTTTTTTTATGTGCAGCAGCAGCCATGTCATGGTGAAACTTAGAACGGGCTATCATAATTGAATGCATATACAAAATTTCGTGTCTGCTCTGTTGACCGTTGAGGAGATCCCTCCTCAACCCTGAGTGCCGCAGTTTGCAGTCATGGCCAATATATGCATTTAGCATTTTTACACTTTTGTGACTGCATGAAATGATACCTCATCGATAAAGCCTTTTATTCGTTAGAAGATTTTTTTATTGAGATATGGATAGGCAGTGCTCGATTTGGTAGTACAACCATGAGCGATGTGTACCTGAAGAGTCTCTCTTGTGAGGAGATTACGACAGCAAGAGTATGGATCATGCTATTGCCCTTCAATGCCAGAATGACTTGGCAATAATTGAGGACTTTTGAATTCCTTTTCTATTACACTGTAAGGTAATGTTGTGTGACTGGACGGCAGAGATGCTGAAATTTTATTTAAATGCCTATTGTTAGAGCTATTCTGAGGATAGTTCATGACCCCTTTGTAGCAGTACCCCTTGCACAGCTAGCAGCTAGATATATTCTAGCTGGCTGCTAGGTAACCTTAGTAGATCAAGGACGGTCCACTTACCTCCACGGCAAAGTCCTTGGTGTTTGCGGGTAATTAGCCTCTCAGTGGCTTCTGTCAACAAGGGTGTGACAGTACCCTCCAAACCCCCAATACAGTTAATACGAGAACATTGTACTACAAAATCTTTCTCAATAATCGAGAAAGCGTCAGATTGGATGCTGGTGCTCGATTCAGTCTCTAATAAGCAGTATAAATTCTTTAAAAGTTTCGGATGCATAGCCCTCCGTCCAGACATAAATCTTTACTCCCTATCTCGTAAGATGGCCCTTATTGAAGAATTTACTGTTCCATGGGAATCAATTATCCCAAAGGACCACGGGTACAAATTAAATAAATACCATGATCTTGCAAATGATAATAATAATAATAATAAAATGCTTTATTTGTAAGAAAAGGTGAGCTTATTACCTGCAGGCAATATTTTATAGCTAACCTATGCTATCCTTGATCTAAGGCTACCTTGCAGACAGCTAGAATATATCTAGCTGAGCATGTGGTATTGCTACAAATGGGTCATGAACTATCCGTAAATGCTATGACCCGGAACTGCTTCACTGTTCCCCTTTAACGGTGGAAGTTGGCGCTCGAGGCCTACAACCCAAATCCCTGTTACACCTCTTTAAAGATCTTGGTCACCGTAGGAAAATAATTAACTCCTTCCTAGAAAAAATATCTAAAACTGCAATTTCCTCATCTCAAATTCTATAGTTTCGAAGGGGGAGTGAATGGGCGTTAACCCCTTGAGTATGATACGACCAAATCTGGTTCTGAAACAATTATCCGTTGAGTATGATACGACCAGATCTGGTTCCGCGTTTTTTTCACTTCTTTGACGTTCTCATATTTATTCATAATTATCTAATTGTTTTACAAAATGATATTTCAATATTCTATATTCGAAATTGCAATGCAATCATTGTGCAGTAGTTCTTTTTATGATTGGTGTAGTAGTTTCGTAGTTATAGTACTTTAAGGTCGATGTCGCCGAAAATCCTGCAAAAGAGACAGATGCATCCATGAAAATACCCATTTACTCCAAGGGTTAAAGTGACGCTCACATATGGCAAGACAGCTGTCCTACCTATGACAGCTGGTCGTCAGCCGGGAGTCCACTGCTCGCCCCTGAGAAGTGTAGTAATAGTATCATATTGGGCCAGACTCCGGTCGGTGAATTCCAGAAATATTGCACTGTAATACGTGTACGTATAATATAAAATAAATGAATACAAATATTTTTAATTATTTATAATTTCAATATAATTTATTTTAAACGCTAATAAAAATATGTGAAATAATCGTGGGTATGGTGGAATTTTTTTAGGGAATTCTCGGCGTTGCATATCCTTCAATCTCTCGACCGAACACGAAATATCTATCGTGGATAGACGCCCTGCAGATTACAAATGGCGACAGGACAATGGCATTTTCTTTGACGCTATGCGGAGCTAAAAGTATTCATAACAGTGAATTGTACGGGTCCTTCGAAATATTGAGTGAGTATTATATCTATTAACCTTTCGGAAGCCAGGCATTCCATGCAAAATTGTCAAAGCCCTCAAAAATTTGTTTGTAGAAGGTGTGTGCAAGCATATCAATATATACCGGTGGCTTATTCAGAGGCAGGCTTCAATGACATTTTACCCGCAGTGGAGGGAGAAAAAGATCCGATAATTCCATAAATACGGATAATACGAAAAACGCCTATCGGCGTGCGTGGCCACCCAGAGGTTAATAAATGCAGCTTAAGAGTTATACGTGGGAAATTGATATATATCCACAAAACTTATGGACCACAATTATTTCTAGCTTACTTAATTATTTCCTGCGATTTACGATCCCCTCTAAGCCCGTGACGCAAAGCCTGACAAGCATGCTTGATCGTCTAGAGAGCCCTTAAGACGATAGGGCCTTTTTACACGCCTGCCCATCAAAAAAGGAGTGTAATGTGTTCAGAATTAATCAATGCATGTTCCCTTTTCTATATTGCACCATAACTCCTAAACGCTTGAACCGATTTAGAAGTGTGTGATATTGTTAGAATCGGTATGTCATACCGCGGGTAATTAATTACCTGATGAGAATGAGAATAATGAGAACTTCCCCAAGGCTGCTTTATTATTTTTCACAGTAGTGTAGTGCAACCTTTAGATAATGTAGTGCAGGGGTGCTCAAACATCAACTGCTGGCGATCTACCTCAATATTGTTAGACTCCGATCGATCGACTCTGAGAGGCTGCAAATATGTGTGATGAAGAATTGTCTTCTAGGTAAGTAGGGTGTATCGTGGCGCAGGTATAAGTATATAAGGACATTGCAGAATTTCATGGCCATGAATCCACATAGAATTAGTAGGAACGACAGAAATTAGTTTTCACTGTTAGGCGGTAGTCAATAAAAAAGCTCATACTTATTCAAAATTGCGAGTTTATTGGTTCTTACGAAAACAAACGAGTTCTAGTTTCTAAACTTAACTAAAGAATGACTTTGGATGTTGAAGCGTGGCACTGCTTGTCCTCTGCATACTTTTCTAAAGATGGTACGTAATTAGCGAGTGCTAATCGCAAGCATGATGACATATGTTCGTCAATTCTTAACCACTGAAAAGGCACTAGCCTTAGTGGGGAACTGTGACATGTAATTTTTATCTTTTTTATGAATAAAGACTACCAAAAAAAAAAAAAAAAGTTAGTCTATTGCAATATTTTGACTTAATTATCTTCATTTCAGAAAATTCAGACTTGCACAAGTAAGTTGAGACAAACATTGCTATCTCACGGACAACAGTCAGTATGATGTTAATGTATAAAATTTTGTATGGCAATTTTTTCTCGAGATCGACTGACTTCACCCTACTATCTCAAGGAGAATTTCCACCCATTGGGAGGCCATGGTCTTCCACTTTGTTCAAGCCGGGATAACACACTCGCCATTCCGATACATCATTCTTCTGTTTACACGCACTCTTTTATGGTCCATTCTGCTCGTTTATGGAATCAGCTCCCTCAGTCTATCAGGCGTGCGCCTTTGTTGCATACTTTCAAAAAGTTGTTGAAGAAATATTTATTTTTACACAGCCACTAACCAAATACCTCACCTTGTCCTCCTTTATCCTTCCTTAGCATACGTTATTGGCATATATTTGTAGAAGTTTATTTTAAATTTAAATTTACTACTTTTTTAAATATGTGTACGGTGTATGTGTACGGTGAAAATTAGGAATTATTTTATCAAATGGTGGACTATAAGATATTGCTATAGCGGTAAGTCTGCCATTTGTGCATAAATTGTCTTATTTATAAAACCAGTATAATATTCATTAAGTTATGTTTTTATAGCACAATAAAGTTATTCTATTCTATTCTATTCTAAAAAGCACTCGCGATTGACCGTTTGATCACCCCTGATGTAGTGCAAAATTTATTGGGGCGTTCTTACATACCCGGAACTAGGAAAAGTATTGTGAACGCGCTAAAAAAAAATCGAGATGAAGATGGAAATATCCATTTTGATACTGCCCTGAGACGATTACGACCATTTCCAGACCAAAGTTTGTCAGAGTCTGTGTGTGTGTGTGTATTCCTCCACGATAGCGCATAAACGCTTCATCCGATGGAGCTGAAATTTGGCATACAGGCATCATTCGGTTATGACAAGTGTTGAAAAATTGTAGTTGAAATCGGTCCACCAGAGGGAGCGCTAGTCATGCTTCAATCTCAAAATATTGCAGTGAGAGACTTGAATTTCGGTACACAGATGCCTTGTTGGTCTGAAATAAATTAGTAAAATTTTGGTTGTAATATCTCATATACAGGCGATGCATTTTTTAAAAAATACTACTGTATTTAAGAAAATACTATATAATTTTTGGAAAAACACCATTTTAATACCACGGAAATACTACAAAATACTACTTTTGATATAATAGTCACTTGGCACAATCACTATTGGGTGGAATTTGGGGGGGAGGGGGTTGGTGTGGCGGAGCAGGGGTTGTTGGGAGAAGATAAAGAGGTTTGGCGCTCGCGGGGGTTGTCTGCTTGCCGTAAAAGTCTTGGGGTGACACAACCGATATTTTTAGCATGCGTGCAAACTCAGACTCCGCAATTCAAATTTAACCTTCGCCTGTCTACCACCCCCAGACTAACGAGACTATTTTATTACTTTTCCTGTGCGAGAAAGATATTTTAAGTACTGGTGCAACTAAAATGGCTGTGTGCGTTTCACGCAGAGTTAATCTCGTTAGTCGCATTTCGTAGTTTTATTTTGCTCATCAGCCATTCCTCTTTGTGTTCCGCAGATAACGTAGTCGAACAATATGATGACCTATATAAAGCCCCAGTGGTGCGCGACTGGTTCTACGAAGTAATCGTAACTTCCATTCGCATCCATGACAAAAAAATCAACATAGATTGTAAAAATCTAGAAATAGACAAGACGATAGTGGACAGCGGAACGACCAACCTGAGGCTGCCGCCCGACTTGTACCACGATTTGGTAACGCTCGTGTCAGAGCACGCCAAGTCGTTGGGACCATTAGTATTCGACGATTTCTGGACCACTGAGAAACTATCCTGCTGGCCGCAGATGCAGGACTGGAGCTTGTTGCCCCCTATACATATCGATATCGCCACATCAAATACGGAGTTCTTTACTCTTCATTTACCAGGAACGGTGAGTTACTATCTAAATAGTACACATACACAACCCAACAAGCACAAAAGCCATATAAGTGCCGAATATAGCTTTAAGCTGATTAAAAGTCATGTAAAGACGTTCAGATTAAGTTTCAGCTATTGTAAAGGTGTCATTTAAAGCAATTTGGCTTATATTACCTTTTAGTCATATAATATTGTCGTATAAAGCCTTTCAGTCGAATAAGGGTAGTTGCTATAAATAATTGCTATCAAGCATACTAATTTATAACCATTTTATAAGTAACAGCTGTTTAGTAGTCGAATAAATAACCTTTATAGAACAAACAAAACAAAAGCTACTACATTACTCTTACTCCACCAAGGGCTGTATATTGGTTACAAGACCCACCCTTATACAGCTTATAAACATATTGAAGCTTATAGGACCTCACTTACGCAGCTTATAGTTTTATATAGGTTTTATTAACGTTGCAGATGCCATATAAGTAAAGTGGAGATTTTTTCTCGAATCTTTATAACCTAACATTTTTGTATTATATTATTAAAGGCATTTTAAGTCATAAAATACACGTACGTGGGGGGACCCAAAAGTAACGGGAATTGGACTGTAGTGGGGAGGAAGAGTGGCGGAACCCATTGTTCGATTAGGTGTCCATTACGGTCACTCCACCTGAGTCAGTGTGCAAAATTTTGTCGCTGTGAGTGCATCGGTTTGCCCGTGAGAGTTTTTTTCGTAAAACAACTTTTTCAATTTCGGCAAAAAAGTGATGGCAGATTGTCGAGAGCAGCGCGCGGCTGTGAAATTTTGTTTCTTGTTGGGGAAATCGGCCACGGAAACTATTGTAATGCTTAAGACTGCTTACTGGGATGCTGCCTTAAGTAAAACCAGAGTCTATGAGTGGTTTTCACATTTTAAAAATGGAGAAATGTCAATTGAAGACCAACCCCGTTCAGGACGCTCCTCAACGGCAAGAAGTGACGAAAACATCGACAAAATCAATTGCCCTCATTCGTGAAGATTGCCGCCGAACCATTGATCAACTCTATGAAATGTCTAGAATATCATGGAGTTCAATTCAGAGGATTTTATCTGAAGATTTGCATATAAGAAGGGTTGCAGCCAAATTTGTCCCTCGCCTTCTCATAGACGAGCAAAAGGAGCGTCGACTTCAGGCATGTTTTGAGCTTCAAAATCAGTTCAAAGAGGACCAAGGTCCAAGGTGATTACTGGTGATGAATCATGGTGCTATGGATACGACCCCGAAACAACGCTGCAATCAAGCCAGTGAAAGACAAGTGGCTCTCCTCGTCCCAAAAAAGCTCGCCAAGTGAAGTCAAACATCAAGACAATGCTCATTTGTTTCTTCGTTGCAGAGGTGTTTTGCACATGGAGTTTGTTCCCCCCGATCTAACTGTCAACCAGGAGTTCTACTTGGAGGTTTTGTAAAGATTGATGGAGTGTATCAGGAAAAAAGGGGAGATCTTTGGCGTACAGGCGACTGGTTCTTCCATCATGATAACGCACCGGCCCACACCGCCCTCTCCGTAAAGCAGTTTTTGACCAAAAACGGCATGACACCGATGTCCACCCCCCCTACTCACCGGATCTAGCCCCCTGTGATTTCTTTTTGTTTCCCAGACTCAAAAGGGACATGAAAGGAAAGCGTTTTGCCACTGTGGAGGTAAAACAAAAATCGCCGAAAGGCAAAAAGAACATCGCGATAAATAATTCAAAAACTGTTTTGAACACTGGAATGATCGTTTGAAGAAGTGCGTTGTGGTCAATGGAGATTACTTTGAAGGTGATCAAAATTTGGTGTAAAAATATTAAGAAATACATAAAGACTTTATGACGGATTTCCCATTACTTTTGGGTCCCCCCTCGTATTATAGATAAATCCTATTTCAAGGTGTGTAAACAATACCTAGAAAGTGTTCTTTTTTACTGCGAAAAATTAAATTAATTTACAAAAAAACTTTAAACCATAATTATGAATAAAATTGAGTTAAAATATTAATATTTTGAAGGCGCATTAAAATTTTGTTAGACATGTTACTTAATATTGTCGATAAAATAATGTCCGCAAGAGAATTTGGTGTATTAAACTACAATACAATCATTTTAAAGTCAATAAAATGCAATATATTAGTAGCCATTAGGAATTCTATGTTTGCGGCGGCAAATGATCATGCAGCTTCCTTTCGTTACCATTCTATATCATTTTAAGGCATTACCCGACTAGAATTTATATCAATTGGAGACACTTTTACATCCGCTGGCTATATAAGGGTGGCTTATACCACCAAAGGTAGCCATTATGACCGCTATTCAGCCGAAATTCAGTTAAAAGCCTTATAAAATGCGCCTAATCCGGTCATATAGCAGTCATATAATTGTTTATATGACTGGTATATGACCAGTTCCTGTGACTAAAAGCTGTAGCGATAACGTTGCCGTGACCGTTATATAGCCAATTTGTGCTAGGAATGGACAGACCCGTCACCCTAGGAAGGTATAACGATTCGTTTGATCACTTTGCTCATAATTGTCTCATTCATTCAACATCATTCTTATTGTGGACAAGTGTCTTATTTTCTTGTTATATACTTAAAGCTAAGTTTTTTTTTTGCAGTCATATATTCGCCAAGCGTACGGCTTCTCATCACCGCGACCGGACCCACACGACGAGCCCGAATACTGCTACAAATTCGCCGTAGAGCCATCGGAATCGGGCATAGTTTTGGGTACAATAATCATGGAGGGCTACCAGGTCATTTTCAACCGTACTGGCAGAACGGTTGGTTTTCGGAAGTCACGCTGCGGACCCGACGTTGACATTTCAGGACCTTACCGCGCCAATTCAACCAACGGCAGCCTTATAGAAATGTGCATAGAGCAGGACACTAAGCCGCTGAGCATGTTAACGATAACTGCATATGTCATATCGACGTTGCTGGTCGTCATTACTTGTTTATTCGCTTATCTCTTCGTTCAGTGGTTGAAAGATAAGTATTTTAGGTGCGACGTCGAAGCTCCTTCGATTTCACTAAGTCATACTAGTCTGATAACTGAGGATCCCTAGGCCAAGCTTTTACTGAGACGCAGACATCGCAGGCACCACTAGTGCTTTTAAAACAGTCTGAATGAGTATATGCTGTAACAGGAAGGAGGAACAATATGGTTTTTTTTTACTATTAAAAGGGCCATCCATTGTAGCACAGCGCCTTTGATCTATTGGAAGTGCTGCTACTGCAACCTGTCGAGCCAGCCCTTGGATTCTGAAGCGATTGTGTATACGTTGCTGTCACTTGAAGTGGGAGCAAAAAACTATTATTGTATGTTGACAGCCTTTAACCCTTTGCACTCGAGCAACTCAAGACGTTTCGCAGCCTTTTTACAAGCTTTTATTTACATTGCAATGTTTGTCAGTATGTTTGTTTAGGTCAAATCTTGCAAGCTGAATTATAGCCACTTCCTCTTATTGTAGGAATCCGGGTCTAAGAAAGTAAATGTAAGAGTTACTGCCGCGCATCGAGTTACCGCAGCAAACCAAGTGGTGAGCGAGAGTCACCTCTCGAGTTGCGGCATCAAACCACATGGTGAATGAGAGTCACCTCTCGAGTGCAAAGGGTTAAATTATCGCGCTGCGTTTAGGTGGTAGATTGGCGTTAATCGATAAATAGAGCGAGACATCCTTCCGCGTCTCCATCAAACTTGTTCAGGAGATTTTTGAAGAGTTGCTGTTATTCATTTGCTGCTGCATTTTCTTACAAATCGAGTAAAAACACTGCAATAAAATCTCCTTAGAAACTCATCTCGGTCGTATGATAAAATAGAAGCTAAGCGGTCACTCTAGACTTATCGTGATTGCGTCGATTCCCCAGACCGTATCTCATGAGCTGTCGTCTCACGGCCCGGTGGCATAGTGGTTAGGTCGCCTGGTCTTACATTGTAAGGTCCCGGGTTCGATTCCGGCTGGGTCACCATTTTCCGTTGGGATCAAATTAACGGAATTGCATTTTCAATTCTGTTGATGGAATGCAATAACAAGACACACACTTAGACAAATGCTACATGCACACATACATTTAACACAAAATAGCAGGGTTGGTTGTATGAGATTGTCATATGACAATAAACCCGCCCATTGTGACATTTCACAATACAGAGTATAAACAAACAAACACTCTTAACCTTACTTTTGACAATTCGAGGACTATCGAAGACTAGAGTGAGCGCTTAGTTTCTTATTTTATCGTACATGCGGCTGACTTTATAAGCAGATTTTATTGCAGTGTTTTTACACGATTTGTAAGAAAATTATTACATAATAACTCTTCAAAAATCTCTCGAAGCGATGCGGAAGAATGTCTTGATCTATGTGTCGATTTACAGTCTCAACATAGTATAAAAGCCTTCAGCTCGCGCTTAAGTGACGACAATCGTATATCGTGTCGACGCTCCCAGCCTACGGTTGTCACTTACTAATCCGCGATCTTAATTTTCTTCATTCTGCTGGATGATTCAATTCCGTTCAATTCTAGTTTGTGACGTACAAAGAAGAAAGCGAAAGAAGTTGTTTTTCAAAAGTTATATAATGCGGCGACTAACTACTAAGCAATGTTTTTGAATCAAATAAAATCACGCGATGAAGGATTATTTCCCTTCTTGCAATACAATAAAATATAAACGGAGCTGCCATGAAATTTACCAACCGGTGTCAAGCCCGTCATAATACTATTATTACTTCTGTAAGCGGTGGAGTCCGGACTAACAACCGGTTGTGGCAGGTTTAGGAAAGCTGTCTTGCCACATGTGAGCGTCACCTTACCACCCATTCACTCCCCCTTTGATTCCATAGCATTTGAGATGCAGAAATCACAGTTTTAGATAATTTTTTTAGGAAGGAGTTCATTATTTTCCTGGAGAGACTAAGATCTTTAACCACCCTACTTATACGAACGTACGTAGTACGTCCACTATATTATCAAGCTGCATTTTTTTTTAACCCCTCTTATCGCGGGGTAAAAATTCAGCCGTCACTTCTGCTTGTGATAGATTATATTGGATTTCATATCCAATATTGGATCGCTCACATTCCGCCGCGGGTAGGCTAGCATCCAATGATGGACGGTCACATCAGTCGGATTAAATATATAAAAACTGTATATATACAAATTTATATAAAACCGATATATAAAAACCGCTTATATACACCGCTATATAGTTTGTCTCGTATATTATAAACAAGTATTGTTATTGAGAAATCTAATGAAAAAAAAACAAGGATTTACCTACTTTTTGAATAATAACCCAAAGGTAGGGCGGTTAAAGAGGTGAAACAGGGATTTGGCTGGCAAGTCTTGAGCGCCAACTTCCACTGCGTTTTGTAATTGTAGAGGTTTGATAGCGTAAATAAATCACCTGATTTGATGCAAAATCGCTGAGCGCATTTTGGGGGGGGGGGGGGGGGGTTTCCCCTCCTGCTCGTCCACCTCCCCCCACCTCACGATTGGCCTAAGTCGGGATGTTCCTTGGCACTCTGGTAGTTTTATTTACGCTGTGGTTATAGTGACCGCATGTAGGATTTATTTTTAATAGCTCTTGTTTCATTATTTTACACCATTATTATTAAAAACAGGTCTTAATGCTAAATAAGATAAAACTAATTTACTGCGTGAGGATTGTAACATCCGACGCTTCGGCGATGTTGTGACCGCCTTTGTCTAGGGTAGACTAGGTATACCAGTCTACCCTAGACAAAGGCGGTTACAACATCGCCGAAACGTCGGGTGTTACAATCTTCACGCGGTAAATTCGTATTTATCTTATTTAGAATGTCAAACAACCGCAATAGTCTTCGATTTCATATAGGTCTTAACGGTTCGATAGATTTTTTACATTCTTTTTATTACAGTTACATTTTAATGTTTTTATTTTTATTTATTTACATAACTTTTTTTTAAAAAACCATCTTAATCCTTATTGAGAAGAAATGCAACACGACTTTTTTTATACCATAAACTAAAGACTGCATCAGCATATACTCTCAGAAAGCACACACTGCAACTCAGTATACATTAAAAAAAAGCAATAATTACAAAAATTGCACCCCTATAAACTAGCTCCAAAACAATGACAGATTCTGCTGGCCTACTTCCAATTTTCTTAAAACAATAGGAAAATTATTTTGTTTGTATATTAGTAAAAAAAAATGCAGCTCTCAAGTCTCGCGGTTTGCCTAAATAAAAAAACTATTTTTGATAATAATTGAATTGTATCTCTTTATACATATCAGTGCGATTTCCGCAAATAGTAAAAGCATTTCGAATCACTTACAATACAAAACTTCCTACCATGAAGCTCCGAGCATTACGAAGTATTATCTATTTGCCAAATGAGATGTTATTTCAGACTGTTTATTGGTCTTAATCTAGTCGCTTTTTATAGGATTAAGTTTTTTAAATGTGTTTTGCATGAATAATACTGAAGACTTTTTGTATATAATATGTTAGTAGCGTTAACTTGTCATTGTCTCGTTTTGTTAGGAATTTAATGTACTTAAGTAATAATAAGAGAATTTCAATCCTAACCTCAGTAGTTGAATGTCCAAGAGCGGCGTGAAATACCAACACCGAATATTTGCAAACGAGCGAACTTATTATGTAATAAAATAGAGTCTGAGCATTCCAGGGTCCGAAAAATGAAAGATCGATATTTAAATTAAAAGTATGAGCTCTCTGTTTTTAAAAATGTGTAGAATTAAGTGTTTGTCCTGTGTCTCATTGCATATTAATCTCTTGTACAGTGTCTTCTCGATGTGAAGAATTACACATTTCTCAAAATATATTGAAGAGTAAAAAACACGACTGCCATTACAGAAAGTGAACTGTTGTATTTATAATTATTTTTATTATGGTTTTCTATGAAATATTAGTTGTTTGTGTATTTATCCATATAGATACATGTATGTTTCCGGAATGTACTCAATCAGACCTTTCATTTGACACTAAACACAAAATATGTATGTCAATTTATTGACATTAAGACAACTACTTACGTGATATTTGCACAGTTAAGGTACAGTATACCAAACAGTATGTTGACTCTCGAGCTACAGAGCATTGCGGGAACAGAGTGTGAGGAATGTGGGCAAAGGTGTACGTCGCGACGAATGCCTTTGGTTAGCTTTATGCGCAGTTAAGGCTGGCGTCTTTTTCGAACGTTTGCAAAAGCGGCCATATCCTAACCCTTAAAGTCGAGACGTATTCGCCTCGATTTCAATTTGGTTCTGAGAGAAGCTACTGACTGGTATACTGTGGTTAAGGTGTCCTGTGACTTTCGGGATGACATAACGATTCTAACAATACCACACACTCCTAAATTGGTTCAAGCGTTTAAAAGTTATGGTGGAATAAGGAAACGGAGAACATTATACTCCTTTTTTGTTGGGCAGTCGTGTAAAACGCCTCGTATCGACTTGTGAGCGCGTCGAGCTGAGCGGCTCAGCTTTCATGTCGATAGCAGTGTGCTCGATTGGAGCGGCGTGGAACTCGCAAGTCGATAGGAGGCTGAAGAAGTGATCAATTAGTATGCAATGCGAACATAGTAATAAGTGTATAGAATGTGATAATGACGATCAATCAAATTGATGACTTGAATCTCGAAAATTTTGGGAATAAAAACGATTTCATTTGACATATATTTATTGTTACTATCTTAGACACAACAATCTCATTAAATAAGTTAAAGCACTTTAAATATAAGTTGTTACTCACGTGAGTAAAAAAAAAAAGTAAGACCTCAAAAAAAAACTTAAAAGTTAGTTGAAAAGTAAACATTCGAAAAATAATATTTGGCATAGTGTGAAATATACATATTAAACAGAACAACAATGCATTCCACAAAAATCTTAAATATCTAGATTTTCAAAATGATTCAAAGCTGTACGTATCGCAATATTTGGAATGGCTTCTCTATTCAATTGTACGTTTAGCGTAAAGTATTCGAGTCCGTTTAAAAAAAATGGCACATAGTTACACATATACAACATAAAAACATTTTTTAAACATGTAAAAAGCATAAATGTAAAATATTAAAAAGTGGCAGTTTTAGGCTTGATCCTAGTGAAAAAAATGTAAATTTCAGTAGAGAAAAATTGTAGAATAAAAATCAGTCAACTTCCTGGAAAGACCGAGATTCTTTTTTTAAAAAAATGGCTGAAGGAGATGTGAACCACAACTACAATTATTATTAATTACACGAATTCTAACTTTCTTAAAACATTTAACACGATTCTAATATAATATCCAACTCGAAAGTTATTTCGAATTTATATATTTTTTGACACACACAGCAACAAAAATATAATATCATATATAAATATTGTTACGATGTATATTTATATGTAGTCATTAATATTTTTCTATTACTAACATTATTATATTTTTATATAGTCATGGTTTTTCACAGAAATTAATACATTAGCAAAAATATCAATTTTGACAACATGAGTCCAGACATTTATGACCGCCGTTAGAATAAAACGTCGAATTTGGCATTTTAACAGCGATGGTAACGATCCCTCGAAGTGCCCTATAATTATCATTTGCTCGCTTACTAAATCGACTGGACTCTCTTGAGCTTTTAAGAGTGTTTGAACGGCAAAAGAAAACCAGGCTGTGCGTGTCGCTCTAAGCCTTGTAGCCGTCCGATCGACGGATGGCGAGGCACAGGACGATGGCAAAGACGAGCCCCAGGACTTCCACTATGACCACGGTGATGGCGATGCCGAGTATGATATTCATGTGAGATCGTATGGCGTCCAATACTTTATCCACGCAGCCCTGGAATAAAACAAAACAAAAGTAGTGTCAATAATATTGTAGCGACTACGGCTACATAAATCGGCGAGGTACTCCTGAGATACCATCCTGAAACGCTACATAAATTATAGTTGAACGAGACACCGCATTACCGAATAAAAAGGACAGCTATAGAAGTACTCAACCAAAACCTTAGTAACAAAGAGCCATGTCGATATTGTTATAAAAATACTCATAAGAAATATTAACGAACATACCCCGACCGAGTTAACTAGAGGCAAAATGAATGAACAGACCTTGCGAGGGTCATCGCCGCGGCGAGAGGCGAGTGGGACAGCGCTATTACAAGTGAAAGAGATGGATATAGAAATGAAAAAAGTCTAAAGACGAGGATTCCGCATCATACAGTTCTAAAATAAGCACACAAAAGCATTTTTATAATTAAATGAGTCAGTAACACGTCCTCGTATTTATTTATATCAAAGTTGTGTAAATAATAATTATTAGATATGTCAAGCTGATGGGCAACGTGTGCACGGTACAGAGAATGTGACGGCACTGAGCCGCCGGTGACAGTTGTATGTCAAGCGGCTAGGCGTGCGCGAAGGAGACAACGCTAGAGCGATGGAGTGAGAAGCAGTCCCTGGCATCGCAGCGTCTACCGCTGGCTCTAAGTATAAATAGATACACAATATTTCGATGGGGAATTCATTTTTGTAACTATTTTCAACCTTCTCGTATACACGATGTAACAATTATATTAAACAATGTATCAATAAAAGGACGCAGTAAGTAATTCGTCAAAATAAATTGTGAGATTTCATTTGATGGAAGTCGAAGCACTCAAACCGGACGCCGTGGATAAAAGGTTTCCGAAAATATCTCGGCTGATTTAATTTACAATTTTACTGATTCACCCCTTAAAGAATGCCGGTAACTAAAAACTCGCTCTGTATATTTCTTCTCAACCAAAACAATGCTCTCGTGGATGTCGCTTCAAACTCGACAAGGAGAGATTCACCACAAAACCCAAGATTTTTTCTCGAGCTACAGTGGCCAAATCGCCGAACGAGGCTATACCTGGCAGTGTGCTAAATGCAGGAACAGAGAATAATTTAAAAAACTGGACAAATTCACAAAAACTTATAGGCAAAATTAGCGGTGTCAAATGCCTATAAACTAATAATAATAGTAAATGCAAGCCATGATAAATATGATACGGTAGCCATATGATAAACTAGCTGCGCCCGCGGTTTCACCCGCGCGGTGATGGAAAATTGTGATAACGATGATAGAAAACTATATATCTTTATAAATTATAGCCTATGTGTTATTCTGATGTGTAAGCTATATTATTGTAAAGTTTCATCAAAATCCATTCAGTAGTTTTTGCGTGAAAGAGTATCAAACATCCATACATACATTCTTACAAAGTTTCGCGTTTAGAATAGTAATAGGATTATATAAATCTAAATTGTTATTTCGAGTCGAGAACGCGTCGAAGCGGGCGAACACTTCGTCTAGGCCCTAGGAAAAGGTGAATATGGATCGAAAGCAGCGCGCTATGTACTCACGGTGGAGTGCAGGACAGGATTGACGGCGGCGGTGAGGCCGAGCTGGCGAGAGGCGTCGCAGACGTTGGGCCCGACGCTGTCCTTGCAGCAGGAGGCCGGCAGCTGGAACAGCAGCTGGCCGCCCGTCACCGTGAGGCCCACGCTCAGGCTCTGCAGCAGCCCGCCGCCCTGCGCCTGCTCGGGCCGGCTGCCGCGGCGCCCGTAGTAGGACGACGCCCAGTCCTGCGGCCCGTTCGCTCCGCAGCACTGGAGCTGCGAGGGGAAATACGAGGTCGCAGAAAGCTACAGGTGGATCGAGGGGACGGCTCGCCTTCCGCTAAAAATTAACAGGTTCAATGTCGAAAACTCGGGGTAAATTTCGAAGTGTCAGTCTCGAAGATAATATAATAATGGTCAGTCTGCTTCCGGCTTTCGTGCGAAGCGCGCATATTTGTTTCGGCATGCGCGGTTTTCACCCGCCGTCCCCGCGCGGAGTTGCCGTCGTCTTATTGAAAAACCGTCTGACTCCACGCGGACTTTTCGGCATTGAACCTGTTAAGGATGGGATGATGTTACTTTAATTACATATCGTTAAAACGCTATTTTTATAAAATAGTATAGCAGATGACACCTGTAGTAAAGCCCGAATGTCGCAAAATAGTCCCCGGCTCAGTTTTGATCCCTAATGCCAAACAATTACTCGCTGAAAAACTGTATTTTGTTATTATTCCAACGACCGCTTGAGCGGTCCGCCAATCGACGATTTCCCGCCATTCGTCATGCGTCGTCTGCAAGGTCCGTCCCGACGACCTCCGCCATATTGTATTTTTCGTCGTCTGCGCGGTCCGTCCGCCGACGACTCCAACCGTACATCATAGAGGAAGGTACGACAAACATGCCACATATATGACCGCAGGGCCAGGTTTAGAGCCGTCGCAGCATCTGGCGTAAAAACACATAACCGTAAACCCTGGCCGACAAATCGCAGGCGATGGTGGTCTACATTGAAATGTCGGGGCCACTTTCAACACTGAATATGGCGAAAAAATCTCTCAATCTCTTTGTAGCTCAGCTTATTAATATATAATCCAGGAATCGTCATGATTGCAGCCTCGCATTCGAGGAGCAGCTCCGCGACCCATCCTGGGGTCGCGCCGCATCCTTCGTGAGGGCGAAACTCTCATCAATATGTCCGTAAGATAGCGTCTCACGTACGCCGCCCCGGCACGGTTACGTCTCATCACCACAGCCGAGAGAGAAAACCAGTGGTTATGAACGGCGGCATCCGACCGGGCCATCACTGATAGTCCGCGACTGCCTCGGCGCCCGTAAAGGTAAGAAACACAGTCGTGGGGTCCCCATTCGCTTTGCAGCTGTCTTAATTGTTCCATGCATGCTCCAAAGAATTGTATCAGGCGAGCCCTAGGCAATGCATTCTGTAAGGCAGCGCTGTATCTGTCGAATTATCGGAAAAGTCTGGAAACGTCGTTTCCCTAAGAAGTGGCGTCATCTACTTTTAAAATGGTCCGGTGACAGCGGGAAAATTGCTTGCAACCTCCTCGGGCTTGAGCTGTAACCGGTTAATGGAAGAAGTCTTTCAAAAACTGAAGCAAGGGTGAGGTAGATTGGATTACCAGTTCTGCTGAAAAATGGCGTAGCTAGGCTAAACTAGAGTCTTTGCGCAGGACTTCAACGATCGTTATAACATCCTGGGATTGCGGGTTCGTCAGCGACGTCACGCTGGCCCATAGAGTCGCTCGAGTCTGCGGAAGACTGCGTCGAGCGCTTGGCGGGAAATGTAACAAGCAGGATACGGAGGGCGCTTCCCCCCGTCTTCGTCGAAACGTCCCTCGCGCAGACACCGAGACGCCGCGCCTCGCGGGAAGAAGCTTTTGTATCTGGTGGTGCTTCTTGCGGAGAAGCTTCCGTATCTGGCGACTCTCGAAGATAAGCTTCCGTATCTGGCGCCTCTCGCGACGGCGGAGTTTGCATGCGAAAGAAAAGCAGTCTCGTTGTTATTAGGTTAGTATCAGGGTACCGGTACCGCCGCCTGACAAGAGTCGTATCGAACACAATGCAATGCAATGCGATGGACGACTCGCCCCTTTTTGTATACGCCGAAGGCCGCAGTGCGCGCGGAGACGAGACCGTACTCGTCGCGCACGGTGTAGGTGACTGTCGCGCACCGTACTAGAGATCGAAGAGGAGGAGGAGACCTACTCCTTTATGTCTGGCGTTGAAGGCCGCGGTCCGCGCGGAAACGAGGTCGTACTCGCCACGCACGGTGACCGTGTCGCGCACCGTGCTAGAGGTTGAGGAGGAGGAGGAGGAGACTCACCCCCTTCTGAATGGCGTCGAAGGCCGTGGTGCGCGTGGAGACGAGGCCGTACTCGTCGCGCACGGTGGCGGCGACCGTGTCGCGCACGGTGCGCTCCAGCCGGCCGCCGGCCGCCGCCGCCCACCAGGCGCCGGCGCACTCGCCCACGACGGCCACCAGCAGCAGGCAGAAGAAGGCGACCAGCGCGCACTGCGACTCGCGGAAGGCGCCGCAGCAGCCCAGGAAGGCGATGAGCACGAGCAGCGCGCCGGCCGCCAGCACCACGTACAGCCCGCTGTAGTAGTCCGACTCCGTCTGCGCCATCGACATGTAGAACGTCGGGTCCGACAGCATCCACACCGCCGCCACCACCGCCGTCAGACCGACCAACTGAAAACGAACGACCGGTATTATCGCAGGATAGAGACGATACGCATCCCTACGCCGGGTCATCGACGAGCGGTGGAATTCATAATTTCCATATTTTATTTTTCAAATGAGGATCATTACTGACGCTTTCTCCCGCCGAAGGGCGCAGTGGCAACCGGCCCACGGCGCAAATATTTTTTGAATATTCCATAAAATACAATATTATGTTGCATATACACATTCAATGTAACCGTTGATATGTCGATGACCCCAAAATATTCGCATGAATAATCAAAGAAGCAGTGTAGGGAATGGGAGCCACCTCTAGAATGTGTAACGTCCCTTCCGGGATGCAAAAGGTACGGCCGAGTTTTTACTTCACAAGTTTAGGGGTTAACTCGGTATACTGTGCCGAGGTGGTGTCGAGTGAAGAGGTCGCTCACTTCACAGCTCCTCGGGCCGGTCGCCGCTAGCACGAAAATTTTGCGCGCACGTCTCCATAATAATAATAATAAAAAAGTCTAAAATGCCTATCGTATTTTCATATAATTTCAATTGGAATCATAACATATTCCGCGACAAGGTTATATTTTCTAAAAATCGAAACACATGGAAAATGCTTCGAAGCAGCGGCGACGTTCAAATATTTGATTCAAAATATTTAAGTTATTACTTCAGCGCTAACTAGGCGGCGTTACGAGTGATTCATAAACTTTAAAAAATCGGTTGTGTCACCCCAAGACTTCTGGCAAGCAGACAACCCCCCCCCCCCTCTCCCCGTGCGCTAACTCCCCAGCCCTCGCCTCCCCCCACCCAACTCAACCCTCCTACGCCTTACCGTGAGGCACCGGGAAGAGATACCAGCGGGCCGACCTCGCGCCCTTTCTACCAGATTTGGTCGGATTTCTCCGTCCTCTAGTCTGGTCACAGGTTTGAGGTCGCTTGAGCGGCCTCTACCTGACGTAAGCGCTTATCATATTTTGCGGACCGAAGCGTCACTCGGGATCGGGTGGCCAACGGATCAATTCAAGGGTTGATGACGTCAGGTCGACAATTACCCTCCGCTGTCATAGGAAACATACATCGCCAGACCCCCTGGCCGGCTGGGCATTCAATACCTAGCAAACCGGATAGTGCACCAACCGCTTAGTTCCGCCCGAGGTATTTCTCCGAATCTGCACTTTTGATTCCAACCGCCAGCGAATGCAGGATTACAGCCGTAGCGGGAGCTCACAGCGGCCCTGTCAGGGTAAGCCCCTGTAGGAGGAGGCTACCAGATGGGAATTATACCGTGACTTGGGCAGGCCAGATGACATAAAAGTTTGGCAAACACCACCCAAGCTGCAAGGAACCATTAGGAAGTCGCCCGGAGGAATGTACAAACTAAAGCGGGCTTTGTGCCCAACGCTCTATACTCTATACTATAAAGAAATGACTAGAAACACGATGCCGTCAAAAGGGCGGGATCGTCGTTCCTTGGCGGCCATGAAACTGCGCAGTGGGAATCAGTCACGGCATTTCAACAGAGGTGAGAAGACAAAGGGAAACCACCCCACTAAGCATTTACTAGAACCCTTCGGCTACGTAACGACCAATATTGGCGGCTTGCTCCCGGAACGCACAGTAATATTATTTTCTAATTAGAACGCATCCTAAAATCCATACAAAATATCTCATTATTACCACAGATACATAGACGACCGCCAGAATAATTTCGCGCGTCATTTCGCGGATATTTCTGGTAAAATTCCATTGTCAATCATTTTTTTTTTCGAGAAATCACCAAAAAAAAATTATTGGTTTTATGAGCTAATATCTAAATATTTTTGTATGTAAATAAGCAAAACGAAATAGAGAATTTGATAGAGAATCTAATAAGGATCACGATAGTATTTACAATTTCTAAATAGGGTTACGTATTTTTCCGTAAGGCAAGTACAAGTTAGAAATCCCGATTTTTTTCACTTTTTCGAATTTCTCATATTTATTCATAATCATCTAATTGTTTTACAAAATGAGATTTCAATATTCCATATACTTAATTTCAATGCGATCATTGCACAGTTATTCTTTTTAAGATTGCTATAGTAGTTCCATAGTTATAGTACTTTTTGTCGAGCGCGGCGATATTGCAAGAAATTCAAATAAATTGCCGCGGTCTGCCATGAAATTATGCTACTCGAAGGGTTACAAGTATAAGACTGATCGAGCGGCACGGAGATGTATTCTGAAGCAACCGAGGACCAGGAGGACCTATTCTCGAAAAGTTTAGTATATTAAATTTGTCTAAGGTCCATTTGATTAACATGGAGTATAGTACCTGCACTAGAATTTTAGATTGGTTTCCAGAATAGGGTAGCCTCGAATCGTGATTCTAGATGGTTGTGTAGCAAGGCGCTTCGCCATAATGCAACGTTCCGGCTTTTCGCGACGCTTCGTTTACCGCGACGCTCCGCTTTCTTTTACATCCACGTAGCACTCTATTTCATTATAAAATACCTAGCCATTGCGTAAAATAATGAGGCGGCAACAACCGCTGGTTTTGTGCGCAAAATTTCCACATGCTAGATTGTTTTGAAGCTTACTGCATTTTATCGATGTGAATATGTTGGTTATTCTAAATCTAAAAATATCAAAAATAATAGAAAACAATTTAATCTAGGTAGCTACTTTTATAGATACTATTTTTCAATTACTGTTGCTTTATATGATTTATTATGTAATAAAGTAATAGTCATACAATGGACACATGAATACTATCATTTAACCCGTCGGATGCCAACAGTCCTATAGGCACTTTGCGTCGCTTGACAGATCCGCGCGTAACCGTTTCGGCCGGCCCCCATATATCTATATAATAAAAATGAGTCGGGTTTTATGTATGTTACCTAATAACTCACGAGCGCCTGGCCCGATTTGAACGATTCTTTTTTTGTTTTGTTCGTAATCATTTCGGTGTTGCTATAGGATATAAAAAAAATTGGAAAATCTCTCGGAAAAGTGAGAAAAATGAGAAAAACCAAAAATTATTTTAGTACCGAGCTTGATCATAGATGGCGTTGTTTGACAAGAATAAAAATACGAAAAATTCGAAAATCAAGATGGCGGCACGGCGTGAAAACTGACATTTGACAGCCGAATTTTACGATTTTTTTATATCGTTTTCGTGATTCTGAAGGTAAATCAACTGAATTAACTGAATTTGTGTAATTCGTGAATGTTTCTCCAGGGTTTGCAAACATTTTTTACAGTTATGCCCTTGCGCAGACGCTCCATTATCAGCAAGGTGACCTCGAGCAAGACGACAAAACGACAGAGACAGGAGCAACTGAAAGCGATGAGCATCGCCAAGAATTGAATACGTAATGTTGCAATGCGAAGACGATTGAATTTTAGACAAAACACATACATAGAGGCATTCTATTATGATCTGGCGATACAATACAGTGATTATGGATGCGTGCAAATTGGAGAATCGGACCATTGATTTTATAGTGTAATAGATAGCACCATCTCATACAAGAAAATGGCAGCATATTTCTCGCCGTCACTACGCAGATGGCACTGGTAGTGCTGACGTCGAAAAGTATAGGAATTTATTTGGATATCTATATTAACATTGATAATTAAGTTTTAATTATAAAGGATCGATTGATTCTAAAAACCCAATAATTCAAGCAGTTTCAACGAAATTAGTATTCAATTATTAGCGCTATCTATTGCATTTCCTTCTACGCTACAAATCACATGTTCAATGAAGAAAATAATAGATGGCGTGCTATTTCAGGCTACGCCTTTCCAACAATTAGCGCGCGCTTCAAACGGGTCGCTTGGAGCCGAAAGTAGACAGGTGTGCTATAGATGTTTATACCGTATATTGATGGGATGCGAGAAATAGGGAGTGACCACGCGCTCGCCAATCGACTAGTCGATTACGGATAGCACTCACTCGACTCGACATTGTAAATTGTTGTACATTGTAATTGTTGACATTGTAACAGTTTACTGACATACACGCTCAATTACGTCGTCTTCTCGTAAGGATGTCAACCAACGTCGCTCCGCCTCCCATAATTTCTTGCGCAGGAAAGAGAAGATATGAGTGCTGTGCGGCGATGCTGTATTTTGCCATCTCATAGATGAATAAAAACACTCCCTGTCAGTGGCGGCGACAAAAATCTAGTGTAGTAAAGAAAAGCTTAAAATTATTTTTTAAAACATAAGAAATGTATATACATTTATAAAAATGTTTATTGGTTTGTAACCATTTGACCCCAATATGCCATAAAGGTAAGAAATAAAAAAAATAGTTCATGATGTTTTAAACGTGTTTATTTTAATCACATTTTAGAATATCTACAAAATAATATTCTAATTAAGGCTCTTATAAGGCCGCCATTATTTTTTTGTCGAAAATTATTCAAATCAACAAATTATATCTACTCGATCTTCAGTGTTCACGATAAAATAGGACAAGCAATGTAGTTTTATATGATTGGATGTATGCCTAAGGTTTATTTTAGTGGAAAATACAAAGGTACAGGAAGATGTAATTTTGATAACAGAAATACAATTCTGTTCTCAAAAATTACAGCTTCCATTGAGCAATAATAACTAAAACCTCAGACGTAGGTAGAATCATAGAATCTGGTCTAAGCGCAGTCAGATAGTATTCGACTAGACTGTATTCAGATCGCCCGCTTGGAGGATCCAAACCCTTAAGTATCCGTTATTGCCCTTTTAAAAGAGTGAGCTTGTTGTATAGTTGCCTCTTGGTTTGTTTTACATTTGACTTACAAACTAAATATTTTATCCGTATATCGACATATTTTTGGATAACGGCCCTTAGCAGATGAAGCAAATGATTACTGCACGGTTCCTGCTCAAATAAATGGGCATGAAGGATCGTGAAAATATCGGATCCGATGAATAATTTTAACGTTTTTGTAACCATATTTATAGGATCGCGATCGGATTTATTACTTTTGTCAAAATTAACCCTTACTACCGATTCTGCGGCATTACAAATTCGGATTACATCATTTGATGGATAGATAAGTCCACTTCTGTCTTTAAACACAATAAATAAATGAGCTTGTTTAGGTGTGTTTGCGACTAATGCTCCCAAGCAATCAGTGCAATTTAGTCTAGATAGTAAATATCTAACAACATACCCGGCAACGTATGCCACAACATGTTGTGAAAATACTGAATGGAAACCGGCAGGTAAACTCAGATCTTCCTCCTTCAAATTGCTCATGAATTGTTCGTCGACCATATCCACTTGTGATCCTGATCTATAACCCTTCGTTGTCAAGTTAATATGCTCAGTTGACGACGAACACGTTAACAAAGTTATGTGTTCCAGAGGAGCACAGTTTCCCCTGAAATTCTCTTTTAACTCCATGTGAACCAAGAGCTTTTTGTAAGTTGCCATAAATTGCAGGGCCGATGGATTATTGTTGAACCCGCCGTGGGACCGTACTACTGAAAAAAATATCTCTAAGTGGTCTTGGCTTAACTTGTACATTGGTAAAAAATCCAATGTTTTTTCTTGTTTAACGAGCTCGTTGTACAATCCTTTCATGCTGTCTATGCACACGCACAATCCAAGGAAACCTACTTTATTTCTGGTATTCATGATCGGTGTTTCATTGTCCATCAAAACTAGATGTTCCAAATAAGTTTTTGCATTATCCATGAACGTTAGATACTTCGTTTCGTTTTTCTCATTGATTGGTGCTTTAAAGTCAATGCCAGGAAACTTTCTTGAATTAAGAATGTCAGTCAGATTGTTCATTGTGTTGATGAAATTCACTGTTGGTTGTGAGTGAGCAAAATTAAGTATACGTAATTTTTTGTCGCAAAATTCAATAGCGTTCGCAACACTGGCACTTAACAGCTGTATTGCTAGCTTTACTTTCATTATTTGATTTTGAAAGTTGATGTGTTGTGTCGATAATTTATTTCCCTAGTGAAAATTTTCATTTAGTTGGAGCGTGTTTAATTCTTCAAAATATTGCCATTTGATTAGGCCGCCGTTATTATCTCTAAGAACCTTTTTACTTTGTAATGTATTTCTGACCAGTTTCACCATGTGACATGGGTCAAAAAATACAAAAACTGGTTCTTTTGTTGCAGGATGTTCGAAATAGGTTTTTAGTTGACGTTGGTAGTTAAACGAACAGCCAAGCTCTTGAGCCATGGCTATATTTGCTGGGCAACCATCAAATGTCATAGATACAACTACCACGCCTACATCGTGGCAATTAGAAAGGCATATCCTTACTAGATTGGCTCTTTGCTCACCTGTTACGCCGATTACCAGAAAATATCCTACTGGAATTTTCCACTGCTCGTTAATGGCAACTAAAAGGAACACCAGAGCTTGTTTGCATGGTGCATTGAAACTCCGGTAACATCAAACCCAGCACCAAAATCTACATATCCTTGGACTGCATTACCGTCAAATTCCTTTAATTGTCGAATCGACATCTCGTCTATTACCAAATTGCATAGAATTTTCTTGTCAGAAGACTTGACCTTTTGATCAAGTGCTTTAAAAGCTTCTGCAGTGAAACCTGGCGTGGCGTTTATGCATTGGTACCATTTTCTTATGCTGCTTGTATGTGGTAGACATGTGTTAAAGGTACTACGTACGTAAGAGTAGGCCTTTGGAGAATAGAAATGGAGGGTTAGCGCAAATGTACGCAGTTCAGGTGGATATTCTCTCCCTTTATGAGTCATCCTTTTCAAAAGAGCTGCTGTAGAAAGCCGGCACACTTCCAGAATATCCACTTGTTCTTGGTTGATCAGTCTTTTTTGCTTCAGTTCTTTTAATACCTTAGATAAATTGTCAACTTTCTTTTTCAAACGCCGATTAGCAGCGTGTAGTGCCTTGCCCCGCATACGTCGGCGTTTTGCAATGTCTTTTAAACGGATAATTTCTGTTTTTAACTTTCGTTTCCTTGGAGTGTCGTGTACCAGTCCTGAATTGGAAAGCCCTGCAACCTCCGACTGTTGACCGGAAAATGGAGATTGTTGTAGAAAAAGCGAAGGTACAGCGTCGTTTGTTAATCTACGGATTCCATTTTTGGTTTCATACATGTTTGAATCCGGAAAATGTACTGAACAGATTCTACTCCAAAAGTTTGGTTCCCAATTGGTCTTCTTTACAGCATCAATCTACTTCATCATATTTGTTTTGTCTTTTGGAAACCTAAAAGTAAGGTAAGTTTCTAAGTTAATAATAATAATATTATTAAAATAATTTTTTGGTCGGTTTTTAATATAACGTATTCGCACCACCGTATCACGTCGAATCCAACGACACCTCATACTTACGTCAAAACCCGTCAAGACGTTCGTTCTCTACGTTCAGACACTCATACATGCATAATATCAGCATATAAAGGTACGCCCTAAAAACATCTACGCTCCATCTGAAGCAATTGGATAAACCTATGTGAGTGGTCAAAAAGGAATCCCTTATTGGCCTTATTATGGATTATTTATCATATTCCATATATACTCTATACTTATATTAACATAAGATTTTTTTACCATTACTACCTATAATTAAAAAAAGTGATTTGTCAATTTTTATAAAAAAATATTATCGATTATCGATTTCGCTTTTAAAATATCTCGATTCTCGATTAGTGAACACCAATTGCGACCGATTGCGGTCGAGCAAGACGAAGGAAGGGTGGGGCAGTGTGTTCCTCATCCGCTTACGTCGCGCTCCTCGCTTCACCCCCGTAATGGATAACTTTTATTTGGTTGAAAAGTAATTCAAAATTGCTTATCGATGATATGTGACACTAGATTTGTGTTTTGTGTGTTTTCTAGTATCATTTTTACAATGATCGATTGCACATTTAACCATCTTTCTTCTTAAAAACAATAAAAATGCTCTACAAATTCCCAACTATATCACTTCACAAGCGCTCGCGAACGACTGCGGGCCTTAGCCGGGCGGTCGATGCATTGTTCACACCCGTGTCCACCCGTGTCTACTGTTCACACTCGCGCGCTCGCGCTACTCTAACGGCACACGCTTAGGGGCAAACAAAGGGGCAAACACATTATTGGACGCGTCCGTCAGCCGCGGCTTATGCCTGTGGCTTATGCACGCGATCTGTGTAATGAATTTCTATTGAGCGGTGCACATTATAGGACGTCAGTCGCGGACGACTAGGCACACGTTCGTAAGCCGCGGCTTACGGACGCGTCCGATAATATGTTTGAACGCCATCTATCGGCCAAATATTGGTTTATTGAAGATGGAAGCGCATTAAATCGAGTTTGAAAACTACGATGGCCATCTACCTGCCGTTTTTTGTATTAAATTGCGACTTCCATTTTGCAGTATGGAATGGCGTTATCTATTACACTATAAAATCAATGATCGGACCATTTGTGCCAATATTACAATGCCTTGAAGTACCGCCACGAACTTTGTATTGCGAAGTGGTTAAAATGAGACTGACACCATTGGTCCCACCACCAAATCCATTTCTATATAAAAACATTAATAACTGGCAGTAAAAATAACATTTTGACGTTGACAGATAAAATTATCCAAATTTGAATCTATAAGCCGTAGACAAATTTCGATCTACGAGTATGTTTCACGATAAAATTACGACTAACCAATTTTGACATTATTCGTATTTCTCATTTGTGACATAATTAAAAACTTATAAATAAATAAATAAACGTTATAAAATAAATGTACTACATATTTCCTTACTAAGCGCACTCCTCATTTTAACCCCTCGCGTACCAGACGGCCCGAAACGTCCAGAATTGATATTTACCGTCGAACCCCAGACGGCCCGAAATGGCCAGGCGAGGCCGACCGCTAATTATGGATTATTTAATCGACTAATAATTATGAATAATCTTTATTGCTTTATATAACGACGTTACAAATATCTAATAGCAAATTTCAATAGGAACATAAAACAGGTCTTTTTTAGACGATCGGTGTGACAGTTTCGGAGTAATCGTTTTTTTTCTGAAACGCCATCTTTTTTTTGAGACTCGCGAATTTCTTACGGGCCGTAAGGCACACATTAAAATTCAAACCGCGGGCCGCGAGGGGTTAATCATTAATAAATTGCACCCGTGCGAAGCCGGGGCAGGTCGCTAGTATTATATAAATATATAATATACTCGACTAACAGGAGGGAATTCATTAAACGACTACCTAGTGCTAACAAGAGGGAATTCATGAAAAAACGATATTGGGCTCGATTGCGTTTCTCTTGAACTAAAATTGGAAATTAGTTCGTGTGATCGAGACAGAGTAGTACGTCAGAGCGGAATGTGAAATGAACGGTTGTCTCTTTTACGGATTAAAACTACCCACTGAAAATAAAATAGCTAAATCTAACACCGCACGAAATGATTTCGAACTAATTCGGGCATTTATAAGTTCGACAGGTAGTTTTGTTGCGGGAAAACCGACGACAGTTTATTTCATATTCCGTTCTAACGTATTGCTCTATCTCGTTCGGTTGAACTAAGTTCCTATTTTAGTTCACGAAGAAACGCAATCGGGCCCATTGTCAGTATTTATCTAAAAAAACGACCAAAAAGTTGCGGCGCAGTTCTTTGCGCGCAAAGGGAAATTAGTTCGTGTGACCGAGTCAGAGCAGTACGTCAGAGCGGAATGTTAAATGAACGGTTGTCTCTTTTACGGATTAAAACTACCCACTGAAAATAAAACAGCTAAATCTAACACCGCACGAAATGAATTCGAACTAATTCGGGCATTTATAAGTTCGCAGGTAGTTTTGTTGCGGGAAAACCGACGACAGTTTATTTCATATTCCGTTCTAACGTATTGCTCTATCTCGTTCGGTTGAACAAGTTCCCATTTTAGTTCACGAAGAACCCCAATCCGGGCCCATTGTCAGTATTTATTTAAAAATCGACCAAAAAGTTGCGGCGCAGTTCTTTGCGCGCAAAGAGAAATTAGTTCGTGTAATCGAGTCAGAGCAGTACGTCAGAGCGGAATGTGAAATGAACGGTTGTATCTTTTACGGATTAAAACTACCCACTGAAAATAAAACAGCTAAATCTAACACCGCACGAAACGATTTCGAACTAATTCGGGCATTTATAAGTTCGACAGGTAGTTTTGTTGCGGGAAAATCGACGACAGTTTATTTCATATTGCGTTCTAACGTATTTTGCTGTATCTCGTTCGCTTGAACTAAGTTCCTATTTTCTACGAACTATATTCCCCGAACGAAGAAACGCAATCGGGCCCAATGTCAGTATTTATTTAAAAATCGACCAAAAAGTTGCGGCGCAGTTTATTGCGCGCAAAGGCTGGCTTTCGAGCGGTTAAATAGGTACTTGCCATGTAGGTACAAAAGTCGTGGCCCTCGAATTCGGTCAGATGATAAAAAGGATCGTAGAAGGATCGTAACATCGTAGGAATATCGTAATACATATATTATATATCTTTCGTACCCTGAATATTACCAATGTATTGTACCGTGAAATATTCATCTTGGTTTCCTTATCTGGTGGACGGCGAGTTAGTTACATACTTGGAACACTTTGTTTACACATTCCAACAGATAGTGTCGCTATTTGGCAAACATAACAACGTATGCACTAACAGAAAAATATTTCACTTCTCTTAGGAGCCATCCACATATTACGTAATCACAGGGAGAGGGGGGTTGGAGCTGAGGGGGGAAGGGGGTACCCGTTCTGATTACGTAATCAAGTTTGGTCACCGCATTGCATTTTTTTTGGTTTAAACCTGCACGGAAATATACCCCCCTTCCCCGCAGGTGGGGGGGGGGGAGGTTGTATGCTTGCAGGGAAAGTCTTGGGGTGACACAACAGATTTTTTTAAATAAGTCCTTATGGGTCTATTTAAATGATCTACATATTATGGAAAAAGTCAATAAGCGTAAAATGACCTAAAATAGGGTTTCATAGACGTATTCAAATGGAAATGAATGAAGATCTCTTTAATGAACAATAAAAGCATTTTATATACAATGGTGGACTTATTAATATGATTGAACAATATCTCCCAGTCAACCGATAGCCATTATTCCGAAAAATCTTCATTTTAAGGTAGAAGAAGACCGAGCAAGCCTGTTATCTCAAAAGCAGTAAAATGTAACCTAATGACTTCTTGCAACAAACCGACAACATGCGATTGAATTCTATATATAACTTTGATACCTATTGTTAAGGGCTCTCTAGACGATCAAGCATGCTTGTCAAGCATCGCGTCGCGGGCTGGGAGAGGATCGTATACCGCAGGAAATACGCATTTTTTTTTTAATATTTACGAAAAATGACTAATTGTGTAGTATTATACCAGGGAGTCACGTCATTCATCAATCAATATCTAATTAACGTGACTCCCTGGTATAAACTACAAAATTGGGCATTTTTGGTAAATATTCTAAAAAATATTTGCATATTTCCTGCTCACGACGCGAAGCTTGTCAAGCATGCTTGATCGTCTAGAGAGCCCCCTAAATGTTGCATCGTATTCGTATTATTTTATTTGTGTAGCTGAATTACTGATGTTACAGAAACTTTTCTTGTCACCATTAGCTAGTCTTTCATATTTGCTATTTTACATTACCTTCCCTATTTTCCATTACTTTACCTTGATCATAAGGCATTTAAGCCAGCTAGATCCATTTTGAGCCCCTCTGAGACGATTAGGACCATTTCCTTATGTAAGTCTATTATGTAGGTGTGTATTATCAAAGTATATCGAATGACTTAAGTTAAAATGTCCTCTCGATGTTGGCCATCATCACGCCAAGTTTTGAATTTTAATAACTTTATCAAGAGTTAGGAGTCTCGTGTCATCATACCATAAAAAATCACGCCGATCACACAATTGGCAATAAGCGTTGGAAAAGGAGTGACATTATATTGTCCTCTTTATGTATCGGCTAAATAGGAAGTATGCAAACAAGGCGTTAAGCAGTTACTTTTATCATTGCAAGCTACGAAATCGGCAATGAATAAAAAAAACGGTTGTGTCACCCCAAGACTTTCCCGGCAAGTGGCCAAGGACTGATTTCATCTGAATGCGCCCTCTCTCGGCCGGCGGACGAACCCAGTTGGGTTCCATTCCGACGCCTCAGGCGGCTCGGTTCGTTTCTAGGCTAAAGGCGGGTCTGTGACAAGCGCCAACGGATGGCGTTAATATTTAATTAAATGGCGGATTAAATGTATGGCGGAATTCAAGTATGACTCGTTTTCGGCTTGACGTCGACTTCTGGGACATCCCTGTAGTGTATTATAAAATGTAACCTATGCGATATGTGTAATATTTATGTAGATAAGTTTAAATATAAATTAGATAAAAAACGAATTAACCGCGTGAAGTTTTCAACACCCGATCTTTCCTCAACGTTGCATCCGCCGATCAAAAAGTCTACCCTAGCTAGACAACGGCGGCTGCAACGTAGCCGAAACGTCGGGTTTTAAAAACTTCACGCGGTTAATTCGTTTTTTATCTTAATTATAATGTCAAACGACCGCGATAGTCTTCGATCAGGTAAGTTTAAAATTTGATCGGGTTTCATATTACCTATTTGCAACCATGGTTGCCACTTTCACGATATGAAGGGATGGCAATAAATTGGTTTCTGGAATATTAAGTGAATACTTGTGGGGTAATTTTAAGTGTAAGTTTATGTAAGATACGGAAACACTCATAACGTCGAAAGAAACACTAAAGCAAGTATGGCAGGAGATTTCTAAGGAAGAGTGCGGCGAACTAGTAAGGAGTTTCTCGAAAAGAATTATTACTGTAATTAAGGCGATATGATACCTGGGAACGACCATACCTGAAGAATTTTAGTTTTATGCGTTTTTTGAAAAATATAAGCATCCGGAGCGTGAGTCTTTGCTCACTCTCAATATCGACAAGGCCTAGTTGGTTGCATATAGTGCAACAAAAACTGGACAAGCACCAAAAAATCTTCATCTAATTATACATGACTGCGACAATAAAGCTGAACTGCCAATGTTTGAACGTAGAAAGGCTAAAATTTATTAAATATCTTGGGGTCATAATCGACGAAAACCTACGCTGGTCTGGGCATATTGATAATTTATCTACAAAAATTAGACAACTTTGCTACCTACGTGTTTAGGGATCTCCGCAACATATTGGACCGACATACAATGAAATTGACGTATTGTGCTTTATGCGAGTCCTTTTTGTACTACGACATTATTGGTTGGGGAGATGTGCGAAAACACTTTTAACCACTTCTTGTCGCGCAAAAAGGGTTGTTAAAAATAATATTACGAAAACCATTCACGTATCCATCTGAACTCATATTTAAGGAAATGCAAGTTTTAGAAGTAGTATATAAGGAAAAAAATCTCAACAAATTAAACACACAAGTCGTGCCATTAATGACTACGTTGCAGTTCCTCGAAGGAATACGTCATTTGGCCAAATAAATTTTATTTATCTTGTGCCTAAGTTATATAATATCCTATCCGCAGACATAACAAGCAGCCCTAGTACATAAATATTTAAGAAAAATCTGGTTTCGTGGCTGCTTGGACCTGGAACATCCATAATATACCAAGCACTATCCACTATCTAGCTCTATTTGACTACCTCTTTGTGACTATTAATATTATTATTATTGTTATTTTATTATATATATTTTTCAATTATTTATTTTAATATAACTTTTTTCTCTGTGACTATTTTAAATTATTTTAAAAAAATGCAACTTTTAGTTATATGCGACATTTTGATTATATTCTTTTTGTAAACTTTTTGTGTATTAGTTTCTGTTTTAAAACATGTATGATATTTAGCCTTATTTTGCCTGTTTAAAATGCCTGCCCTAGAACAAGTTCTTACTTAGTTGGGCGACATGAGACTATCATCACATATAAGCGTGACATAACTTGCTGTGAATTTATTAATTTTAAGTTAAATTGTAATCCCTGTTTAAGTGTAGATTTTAATTATGTTTTGTGTTACGCTTGTTGCATATTATGTACATTACCATAAATAAATAAATAAAATTCATTTAAAAAAGTGAATCCCTCGATAAGGAACCAATTTAAAATTTGAACTGAAAAAAGTTGTTCATTGCCTTGGATATTAAAGCTTTAAACGGACTTAGAAAACTTTCAGACGTGATTACTCCTACAATGTAAGCGGTGAGTGTGTTTTATTATAATTTCATTATATTGACTGTCGCAAGGGCAGCACCTAGCCACATTTTTTTTAGGCCCTAAATTAATTACAATTTATTAAAATGTGAGAGCGGTCTGAGAGTTACACTACATATGCTTTGCCATTAACACCCTTATACCACCACTGCGTAATGATAGTTATTCTGTGCTAGCGCTGCGATAGACCGTTTAGTATGCGCCTGGACCCGGCGCGAACGGACGTGGAATCTGCGCTTGACGCTTCGTCAACGCTGGATTTTTATTGGTCAAACCCTACAAAATTGACCCCGCCTACTTTTTCGCGTGTCCGCCCATTTTGGATATTTTTCTAAGGTCTCATGTCGCCTTAAGGCTAAAAGTGATCCAACAAAATATTAAAATATGAATAAAAATACATTATTTTAAATAATACGTGTTTTTGTTACACTGCAATTCAGCTATATTCCAAAATAACTAGATTTTTGTGGGTGTCTAATACTTTTGGACAACCTGTGTACCGTCATATATTTTATTACAGTTTACTTGGTAAAAGGTAAATCGAAATTTAAACGAAGAAGAAGCCGACCCAAGTTTTTGATTCACCGTCGACCTGAAAAAATTGATAAGAAATTGAAAGATATTAAAAATATGTCGACCAATGCTCTTGTCGCAGCGGAAGAAAAAACAAATAGAGTTTATATTTATAAACTCCATTTCTTTTTTCCATCCATGCTTCGATTCGGGCGGTGAAAAGAAATATTGAAGACTATTTAGTCTTCAATATTTCTTTCCACCGCCCAAATCGAAGCATGGATGCCAGCGGAAATACGAAGTATTAAGGCGTAGAAAAAACGAGGCATGTCTGCTGCAGACAAATCAAATATGGACGTAGAATCGGGGAAGTAACTATGGAACAAAAAAATCGGTTGTGTCACCCCAAGACTTTCTTTATCTAACTAATCTTATCTGAATATTAATTTCATAAATAAACGCGCCCTCTCTAGGCCGGCGGATGAACCCGTTTGGTATCCGGCTTACAACCGCCTCAAGCGGCGCAGTCCGTTTATCGGCTAGCCTCGGGCGGCTCGGCGGTAATATTTTTGATATGTGTGGCGGAATTTAAATATTATTAGCGCAGCTTGTACATATATGTATAAGATATTCCAACAAGGAATCTGTGTACTAAATTTAAAATTTCTACGTCCAATATTTCGAGATTGATATAATATGACTAGTGCGCGGTGGACCAATCATAGCCACAATCTTTACAACTCTTGCCATGACCAAATGATGCCTGCATGCTAAATTTCAGTTCAATATGATTAAGCGTTTGGGCGGTATCGTGGAGGAATACATAGATACAAACAGACAGACATACACACATACATACATACAGACAGAGAGACAGACAGACAGACATACATACATACACACACACACACACACACACACACACACACATACAGAGAGACAGACGGAGACAGACAGACAGACTTTAGTCTGGAAATGGTCTAAATCGCCTCAGGAGGGCTTAAAATAAATATTTCTGTCTTCATCGAGATTTCTTTCTCTCCCGATCGGTTGGTGGGTCGGTAAATTAAAATCGATACGAATTTGAAAAATATTAAAAAATATCTCGCCCAAATGCTCTTGTCGCAGCGCAGGAAAAATGAATGGAGTTTATAAATAGCCCGCAATATCTCTGTCTGCCGCCCGAAACGAAGCATGGACGCTAGCGGAGACGAAGTATTATGGCGTAGAAAAAAAGAGGCATGTCTGATGCAGACAAATCAAATATGGACGTAGAATCGGTGCAGGAACGACGAAAAAAAATCATACTCTTTGCCAGTGTTGGGTCAATCGATTGAATATTTCAATCGACTAATCAATCACGATTGATTAGTCACGATTGATTTAGTCGCGTATTGCGACTAAATCAATTAGTCGTTAATCGTCAATCGTCAGTCGCGACTAACTTGCTCTTTAAATGCCACCCGACTTTTTATTCTCGTCGGTCGGTCGGTCGTTGGTTCAGTCGATTGATCAACCGGTCGGTCGGACTGGTCTACCGGCTTGCCGGTCGGTCGGACCGGCCGACTGACCGACCGATCGGATGACCTAACGACCTACCGATCGGCGGACCAACCGGCCGGCCGACTGACTGAACATCCGGCCGAACGACCGACCGATTGACAGACCGACAGACCGACGGACTGTACATCCGACCAACCAACGGACTCAACCTTTGACCGACCGACCGACGAAAAATCGAAAACGTTTAATCGTCAATCGTGACAATTGACGAATGAGACTAATCAATCGTTAGTCGCCAATTGACGATTAAACGAATCAATCGTTAGTCGGCAATCGCGATTAACGCATTTAATCGTCAATCGTTATTCGACTAAATTTTTCCCAACACTGCTCCTTGCGAGTGCTGGTCGCCGAGATCTTTTTTTGTTTTGACTACTGCTCAGTGCATGACCCGATTCTACGGTCTTTGCGTTTGCTTATATAAGAACTTACTTAATATATGGAGGCATACGGTCAATGCACTCGTGCATCAGACGGATTATGTCGACATTGATGCAAACGCCACTTTAGATTTAATGGGAATCGTATATCATAAATACGTAGTAAATAATGAGAAGTATTCCAGTTGGTAAACGTGCGAAAAGCAAGCGTTTTGCATTTTTGATTCAGAAGATATGAGGATTTTATTGTCAACTACTTTCCTGGCGGGGCAGCCGAACCCTTCCCGCTAGGAAAGTATAACGATAATACGACTATGATCATTCTTTCAATCGCGGTGTGAACGCAGAGACTTAGGGACAACAATAACGGCCGAACCCGTCATCTCAGGAAGTTTTAACGATATTACATCGTTCTGTCTCCCGTGAGGTGAACGTAGACGATTTGGGACGAAAACAGTCCACCGTCTAGTTACGCCACTCGCCCGTAGGAATCCAACGCCTTACCGCAAGATAACCAGGTTAATCAACACTCGCGCCATTACTTCCAGTTGCAAGCAGATGACTCTAGTCTCCCGACTGGTTACAGGCTCGAGGTCGCTTGCGCGGTCCTTTCACTTGCGTAGCGGTGATGCGGTGTCTACCGAATCTATCGCGGACCACGGCATCCTTTGCCCGGCTGTTCACCGGGTATAGGGTGGCTGATTGGTATTTTCAAAAGCAGTTGCCGTAAGGTTAACAATACTTTTACAATACTACCCTCGCTCTATAAGAAACAATGCTGTTTCCCGACTCCCCCGGCTATCAGTCGGAATGCACAATCGATCGGCTGACACTGCACGGTGCGCAAACCGTCCAGGAGCGCCCGAAGGTTGACTCCTATGAGATACCGGTGCGCAGGCCAGCGTACTATCCGGGTTCGCTTTTCTGCGTAGAGGCTGCCGGATGGGTGTTGACCCGTGAGTTTGGCCGACCCTAAACGCATGGATCTAGTGGCCTAACTGCAACAGGACCCATTAGCTCCCAGACTTATGAACAATACAGTCCACCGTCTAACAACAACAGCAGTCCGTGAGAGTCCCGTGGCACTGGGAAGTGACCACAACGGGCAGCCTCGCGCCCTCACTACCAGATTTGATCAGATTTCTCCGTCCTCCCAACTGATTACAGATTCGAAGTCGCTTGCGCGGCCTCTACGCATGTAAGGGACCATCCACATATTACGTAATCAACCAAATTTGTGGAAAATGTGGATGTGGAAAATGTGGAAAACGTGAACCCAGCGCTTGTAAAGTGAAAGAATAAAATGCTTTTAAAAATGTACTTTATCAATCAAAAATAATTTTAAACTCTCACACTCTTTGGTTTTTACAAATCCCAATCTTCAGACTACAGCGGCTGTAAAGACGGCATTTAAAAATAGAAATCGCTTTGGTGTATGTACTGAAAAACTCCAGTGTTAATCCGCCATAGATGCGCCACACTAGCACGGTAATCTTTCCGCGATGGAGTTGGAGCGTGCAGCGGCGCGCTGAGCCAGAATTGCAGTCGAGCCGCCGCGACGTAGAGCGGCCACCGGCTTGCCAGCGCGCCGCGCGGTGACCAAAGTTGATTACGTAATCAGGACTGGCACCCTCTCCCCCCCCCCCCCCCCTACGTAATCAAGCGTAAGCCTCAGCTCCAACCCCCCTCCCCCTCAGTGATTACGTAAAAATCGGGCCGGATTCAAATTCTGTGGATTGTTGCAAAAAAATTGCGGTGAGAGACCAAAAAGTGACAGCGGCAGGATTGCACTACAAAACATCGTAATACCAATGTACTCTGACCAATGTACTGATACCTGTCATTATCAAATATTATATCGAATGAGACGAAATTTCCTTAAAAAAAAATCATATTTTAATTTCAATGATTTTTGAAATAGAATTTCTTTTGTGTGAGAAAAAAATACTAAATGTTGCTGCCCCTGCTTGCTCTTTATGGTTCATTTAATCGTCGAAAGCCACCCACCCTCGCGCGTAAAAAACTGCGCCGCAACTTTTTGGTCGATTTAATAAATAAATACTGACAATATCGTTTTTTCATGAATTCCTTCTTGTTACCTAGTAATTAATCTTGTTAGTCGTGTATATTATATATTTATACAATACTAGCTGCGCCCAGCGGTTTCACCCGCGTGGTAATGGAAAATTGTGATAATGATGATAGAAAACCATATATCTTTATAAATTATAGCCTATGTGTTATTCTGATGTGTAAGCTATATTATTGTAAAGTTTCATCAAAATCCATTCAGTAGGTTTTGCGTGAAAGAGTAACGAACATCCATACATAAATACAAACTTTCGCGTTTATAATATTAGTAGGATAGTAGGATAGAATTTAAATTTCGATTGTCAATTTCTTAGATTTTTTCCTACTTACTTGACAGTTATCGTTATATTTTAGATAATTCACACTACCTATATCTTTATAAATTATAGCCTATGTGTTATTCTGATGTGTAAGCTATATTATTGTAAAGTTTCATCAAAATCCATTCAGTAGTTTTGAAAGAGTAACAAACATCCCTTTCGCGTTTATAATATTAGTAGGATGTATATAAGGGGACCGGCCGAAAAGGTTACGCGCGGATCTGTCAAACGACGCAAATATAGGCACTGTTGGCGTCCGACGGGTTAATTAATGATATGAAATGAAACGATATCTCGGAAACTTTACAGGAGTCTTTACAGAGCTTCTCCGAGAACTTCGTGTAAGCCGGTTTTCATCGAGTCGGGAACCATGACGATGTACTCCAACAAAATATTACGTTCGCTCGTAAGCACATATCGGATGTCCCGGCGAATAGCAATTTCCATCAACACAATACAAGAAATAATTTGATCTACATCTAAATCGGCACAGGTTTAGTAAAGTGCGCAACAGTTTCCTTCACCAAAGCCTGTGTTATTATAATAAGGTCCCAACACATATCAGAAGTCTTGGAGAGAACCAATTCAAACAAATCTTATTTAATGGCCTAGTCAAGAATCCAGTATATGACTTAAGAGTTTGGATAATGCTGAATTCTTATTCCAAGAGCATCCTAATGTAAAATAATGGAAAATTCATGATAATCAACTTTGCCAAAGAGCGTTATTTTTATTTTTATCAACGACGGCTATATTGCTAGATTTGACAATTAATTTAAATTTAGATATATTTAGTATACGCTTATCTATTTTCATGACCATCATATTACTGCCTTGATAATTATGACTACAGACATTGAGCTCTTTTTTTGATCAGCAATTTTGATTATTAGATTATTTTCTATTTATCAATGGTTTTCAAACCAATTATAATTTACTAAAATTAATTTATATTGCCACAACTATATCATGATAGTTAATATTCTTTAATCAATTACATTATTTAAAATTTTAAAGGCAAAGACGCATCCAAGTGTAGTAAAGCCTACTGGGGCAGAACTAAATTGTATCGTATTGAAATGATTCATTACGAAATATATAAAAAACATGTTTGGATTATTGGACGTTTTATTCATGTTTGGATTATTGGACATGCTTGTCAAGCTTCGCGTCGCGGGCTGGGAAGGGCTCGTAAATCGCAGGAAATATGCAAATATTAAAAATATATATAATACCATAGGCGGCACCTTCCCGTGACGTCATGTGTCGAATCACATGGCGTAAATCATCAATCAATCATCAATAAATCAATTATAAGTCAATCAATCATCAATAAATCAATCACCAACCAATTAATTACGTCTAATTAACGTGACTCCCTGGTATAAAACTACAAAATAAAACATTTTTGGTAAATATTTAAAAAAAATATTTGCATATTTCCTGCGGTTTACGATCCCCTCCCAGCCCGCGACGCGAAGCTTGACAAGCATGTTTGATCGTCTGGAGAGCCCCTTAGTCCTGAGGGGCTCTCTAGACGATGTACATATAACTTAGATCGTAAAAACATAGTAAAATCAGACTAACAAGCGAATAAACCTGCGGGAGCGAGTAAACCATCGAATAAACCACCTTCATCGAATAAACCATTAAACAAGCGAATAAACAATCTTCTTGGAGGCACCACTCAGAATGCTTGCGCATCTACTGGTGATGTTCGTAGTTAGCTGACACACCCGAGTGCATGCACAAACGTATAAGACAAAATGTATAACACGAAACAGGCAAATAAATTCATTCTGATTCTGATTCTCTAGACGAACAAGCATGCTTGTCAAGCATCGCGTCGCGCACCGGTAGGGGATTGTAAACCGCAGGAAATATGCATTTTTTAAAATTATTTGCCAAAAATGCCTAATTATGTAGTTTATACCAGGGAATCACGTCATTTATCAATCAATTACGTCTAATTAACCTGACTCCCTGGTATACAACTACAAAATTGCATATTTCCTGCGGTTTACAATCCCCTACCGGTGCGCGACACGATGCTTGACAAACATGCTTGATCGTCTAGAGAGCCCCTAAGTCAATCATAAAAAATACTGTGTTCGGGAAACAACAACATAATCCCGACCTTAGTCGATCCTAAGCGGTTGCCAGGCAACGCGCCCGCCTACAGCCGGAGTTTTCCACGTTTTCAAGGACTACCTTCTATTTATGTCCTCGCTCCCGTTTCCCCGGGAGGGAGGAGGTGTGTGCGAGCGAGAGAGCGCGCTACCCTCCGCCTCCCGGGCGACAGAGACGCCCTGCACCGCGTCCTTCAATCCCCAGTATTGATCGACCCCGCTGTCATCGCAGCAGCTGCAGAACACTTTCAATACATTGCTGCCAGCGCGGTTGCGCTTTCACTGCAGTCGGGAATATAAGCGTGACCCAAATCCGACTACAACTCCCTTACAAGTTAAATAAATACATCTTATATATAAAAATGAATTGCCGTGCGTCAGTCTCGCAGGATCTCGGAAATGACTAGACCGATTTGAATTATTTTTCTTTTATTTTGTTTGGCTTGATTCAGGGGTGGTTTACAAAAAAAATATTTAGAAAAAACTCAAAGAAACAACTGAAAATCGAAAAAATCGAAATTGGTCATTTTGGGAACATTGGCCACTTTCTAGATGGCTATCGCGGCGATCGTATTGCTTGACAGCTGCGCTATCCATAACTATTATTCATTCCGTACAATGTGTAAAATTTCAAAAAGTCGAAAAGTCAAAAAAGTCGAATAAGTAAAAAAAAAGTCGAAAATGTCGAAAAAGTCGCAAAAGTCGGAAAAGTCGAAAAGGTCGAAAATGTCGGAAAAGTAGAAAAAGTCAAAAAAGTCGGAAAAGTAAAAAATGTCAAAAAGTAAAAAAAGACGAATAAGTAAAAAAAGTCGAAAATGACGGAAAAGACGCAAAAGTCGAAAAAACCGAAAAAGTCGAAGTCGAAGTCAAAGTCGATTTCCATTTTCGAGTTATAAAGGGTGTCGCTAGGTTGAAGGTGGGGAAGGGGGGGTTGCTGTAGGATTAATGATATTAATATTCAGATAAATTACGTTCCTGGCTACTTGACAGGGAAGTCTCGGGGTGACTCAACCGTTTTTTTAATGACATAACCACGAATTTGGACTTTGTTTCGGGGTTATAAATAGGATAGAAAACAAATTTACCGCGTGAAATTTGTAGCACCCGACGTTTCGGTGACGTTGCAGCCGCCGTTGTCCAGGGTAGACTGAAGAGCTGTCAATCCGTTGTTTTGCGGGTAGGGAAAAATGGATACGGAAAATATCACGAGACACGCACACGATCTAATACAGACAAAACTCAGAAACCGAGCAGATCAAGAGCATTTTTACCATACGTCAAGGGTGTGACAGATCGAATAAGTAAGATGCTAAACAGATTCGATATAAAAACGATCTTCAAACCGACCAAAATATAGCTCGATTTTTGAGGCCTGTAAAGGATGTAATACCACTGCAAACCCCGGGTGTGTATAAAGTCGAATGCAGTTGCGGTCTAGCCTATGTTGGACAAACGAAACGGCCCATAGCCATGCGACTGACAGAACACATCTAAGCTGTTAAAAACGTTCAGCGAGAAAAATCGGGGATCTGCGAACATATATTGGGTAGCGGAAGTAACCACTGGATGCAGTTTCAAAATCCCATTGTGCTATCCAAAGAACAATTCTACTTTCCTCGCATGATCCGGGAAGCCATTGAAATAAGAAGAACCCCGAACTTCAATAGAGACGACGGTTACAAACTCTCTTCTACGTGGAACCCTCTTCTTAAAATGTTCCGAACGCAAAGACGTAAAACAGGATACAGTGAGTGTTGTGTGCAAGACGGATTTTCAACGCTCCGAGCTCGGCCCCCCACCACCGTTATAACCTACGCAGTGGCGGAAGCGGTATGCGGCCTACCCGCAAAACAACGGATTGACAGCTCTTCAGTCTACCCTGGACAACGGCGGGTGCAACATCACTGAAACGTCGGTTGCTACAAATTTCACGCGGTAAATTCGTTTTCTGTAAATTCGTTTTCTATCCTATTTATAATGTCAAACAACCGCGATAGTCTTTAATTTTATATTAGTTTGGGGATTTCAATACTGTAAAGACATCACGGAAATTTCGATCGATTTGAGTGAGCGTGAAAACAATTCCGTGTCGTTTTACAGTGTTCATTACAATGTCGAGAAGAAGAGATAACATAGGTCGACTAGTCAGTCAAATGTGCGGAAAGCTACTTCAAGTGCAAACCGCACTGATGTGAGATGATTCCATCATCTCGGCCGAAATACAAGATGAAGCTGTTAATCCGAAATTGCTTGCAGTGGTGCCTAAGAATATGATCTATGGACTTCGCGAAGTTTATAACAATATCTCGCCCTGTATGCTCGATAGTAACTGTTCCAGGCGTTACCCGAGAGACCTGATTGCTAACACCATCACAGGCAATGACGGATACCCATTGTATCGTCGCCGATCAGTTGCGGACAATGGGCGATCTGCAGTTGTGAAGGTCAAAGGGCAAGATGTAAATGTGGTCAATCGTTAGATTGTGCCTTATTGTCCAAAGCTTTTAAAGCGCAAATCAATGTGGAATACTGCAACTTCATCAACTCGATAAATTACATATGCAAATACGTAAAATAATGCGATATGGCTGTTTTCGCTGTGAGGAATTCAAACGAGGTGTATCTCAGTATCAGTTGTGTCGCTATGTCAGCAGCAACGAGGCGATTTGGCGCATCTTTTCCTTTGCGACATACGAAAGACAATCTACAGTTGTACACTTGGTAATTCTGGAAAGCGGAATTTATATTCCCCGTGCGTCTGGCCTTCACGATGACAAATCACGCCTGTTGGAAGTTTGCGGAATTAACTTGGAATTTCCGTATTTCGCTCATGGACAACTGTATGTCCCGTGTTCGCCAAGCCATCGGTCGGAAAACTATCATTTTTGTTTATTTACGCGCCGGAAAACAAAACAAAAAATCACCAAACGAAACTCAAACCGTACATGATCCGGCCATATTATAGATTTCAATGAATTCGATTTGAAACGATTAATAAACGCTTATGAAGAGTTACAATCAAATAAATTTTAGGTGGTACGAAGTTCACCGGGTCATCTAGTTATTAATAAAAGTTAAATTTTAAAAATTAATAAAAGTTATTAAATACAATACATATTAAAAGGAATAAAAAATATGACTGCCGCCATACAAAAAGTGAACTACTGTATTTATAAATATTTTTATTAGTTTTTTTGGATATATGTATGTATATGTATATGTATGTATGAATGATATATGTATGTATGAACGTAAGTACGTACGTACGTACGTACGTACGTACGTACGTACATACGTACATACATGTTGACTTCCACAAAAGGTTCCTTACTGGAATCAGCCAGAATGGCACTGGTCTGGGGTATGGCAGTACAACCATGAGCGATGTGGACTTGAAGAAGTCTCTCTTGCGGGGAGATTACGACAGCAAAAGTATGGCTCACGCTATTGGCCTTCAATGCCAGAATGATTGGACAACAATTGGAGACTTTTGCATTCCTCCTCCAATGCACTGGAAAGTAATGTTGTATGACTGGACGCCAGAGATGCTAAAATTTTATTTAAATGCCTTTCAGCATACGCTTCCAGACCCCAGTAACCTCGCTCGTTGGAGCTATGCCGACGATAGTTCATGTCCCCTTTGTATCAACACCCCTTGCACAGCTAGACATATTCTATCTGGCTGCAAGGTGGCCTTGGATCAAGGACGGTACACTTACCGCCACGACAAAGTCCTTGCTGTTATTCGCAAGGTACTTAGCCTCTCAGTGGCTCGTGCCAACAAGGGTTCCACAGTATCCTCCAGGCCTCCAATACAGTTTGTGCGGGTTGGCTCTAAAGGCAAAAAACATCTCACTGCAAAACCTTTCTCAATAATCGAGAAAGCTTCAGATTGGATTATGGAGGTCGATTCGGTCTCTAAGCAGTATAAATTCCCTGAAAGTCTCGGATGCACAGCCCTGCGTCCAGATATAACTCTTTACTCTCTATCTCGGAAGATGGTCCTTATCGTAGAATTAACTGTTCCATGGGAATCAAATATCCCAAAAGACCACGAGTACAAATTAAATAAATACCATGACCTCGCAAATGCCGTCACCCGGAACGGCTTCACTGTTCACCTTCACGCGGTGGAAGTAGGCGCTCAAGGCCTGCCAGCTAAATCTTTGTTTCACCTTTTTAAAGATCTTGGTCTCTCCAGGAAAATAATCAACTCCTTTCTAGAAAAAATATCTAAAACCGCGATTTCTGCATCTCAAATTCTATGGCTTCGAAGGGGGAGTGAATGGGTGGTAAGGTGAACGCTCACATGTGGCAAGACAGCTGTCCTAAACCTACCACAGCCGGTTCGTAAGTCCGGAATCCACTGCTCACCCCCCAGAAGTGTAAAAAAAAAAAAAAATTGTATTATGATGGGCCCGACTCCGGTCAGTGAATTCCATGGAAGCTCCGTTTGTATTTTATTTTTTATTTATACATACATACATGCAAACATACATACATGCAAACATACATATGTATGTATGTATGTACGTACATACATACATACATACATACATACATACGTACATACGTACATACGTACATACGTACATACGCACATACGTACATACGTACATACATACATACATACATACATACAGAGATCTCTGGGATGCTGCCTATTGAAATACTCGCTGAAGAGCAAAAAGCCCTCTACCGGCGAAAAGGATCAAACACTAGGAGCCCCGAAGAACTGAAAACTGAAGAACGGCGGAAAAGCATACGCCGATGGCAAACTATGTGGGACACCTCAGCAAATGGTAGGTGAACGCACCGTCTTATTCCGGAAGTAGATGTCTGGCTGAGCCGAGAGTATGGAGAGGTGAATTACTACCTGACCCAGATGATATCGGGGCACGGGTGCTTCCGAGAATACCTCTTCAAATTCAAACACGATACTTCTCCAGAGTGCCCGTCTTGTCCTGGAGCCAATGAAGATGCTGAGCACGTGTTCTTCATGTGCCCCCGTTTCGAATCATCACGCAGTACTTGGGAAACTGCTCTTACACAGAAAATCCGGCCGGAATCCTTAATGAGAGCAATGCTCTCGTCAAAGGATGCCTGGGAGACGACAAACTCATTCGTGACGGAAGTACTGCAAGAACTTCGTCGCCTAGAAAGAGACCGAGCTCAGAACCAGGAGCACTAAATAAAAGAAAGAGTGGCTTGAACCGCCAGAAGAAGCAATAGCAAGACCCTCCCTCCGCGAAGTAATGCCTAACGGCGGGGCCGCGGAAGAAACAGAGGCAGAGACCAGAGGATGAGGTTTTTAGTCGGTAGGGGAAATTAATCCGAGTCCGACATACCCAGGCAGAATACTGTCCTGATGATACGTAAAAGTATTTTTTCTCCAAACCTCTAAAAAAAAAAAAAAAAAAAACATACATACATACATACATACATACATACATACAGAGCCGCGAAATGTGCCCATGCCCAAAATGTATACTCTAGCGAGTATAAGGAGGCAAAAAAGGTACTAAACCGTACCATCAAGACAAGCAAAGCGACACTCTGTCTGACAAATCTGCAATGATCTTGACAAGGATATCTGGGGCAAAGCCTACCAAATTGTTGTCAAAAAACTAGGGAAGGCTTTACCAGAAGCGCCAAAACCCCCGGCCATAATGAACAACATTGTAGCGGAGTTGTTCCCCAAACACCCGCTGCGAGAAAAAAGGAACTATGCTAACAGCGACGAAGTTACACTCTTCACAGTCAAGGAACTACAAGAAGCAGCTAAGCACCTCAAGGCAGGAAAAGCACCTGGTCCCGATGGCATTCCAATCGGTGATCAAAATCATAACACAGGAATTCCCGGACATACTGCTGAATGCATACAACGCATGCCTGAAAACTGGGACATTTGCTACCGTCTGGAAGCGCCAGAGACTGGTCCTCCTGGACAAAGGGAAGGAAAATCCCTTAACACCTTCGTCTTTCAGGCCACTCTGCATGCTAGATATCGCTGGAAAACTATTAGAAAAGCTAATACAGGCGAGACTTCGAAATGATATCGACCGCGCTGGAGGCCTCGCTGAAAATCAACACGGCTTCCGCAAGGGCCGATCGACGATCGGCGCGATTAAGAAGATCATTGGGATTGCAACAAAAGCGTGGTCTGGAACTCTTAAATCGCGCAAAGCCTGCATCCTCCTCACCCTAGACGTGAGAAATGCCTTCAACAGCGCAACATGGGATGACATCCTGCGTGCACTGGAGCACCGGTTCAACATAACAAAAGAAAACTTGGCCATAGTTGAGGATTACCTCGACACGAGAACGCTAATTGTTAAAACCACAGAAGGCTCCCAAGAGTACCCGATAACGGCTGGCGTACCTCAGGGTTCGGTGATGGGACCCGATCTATGGAACGTAACTTACGACGAACTGCTGGAGATCCCTTTACCGAAGCAAGTCCAGCTAACGGGCTTTGCTGATGATGTCGCGGCCACAATAATGGCAGACAGCGTTGAGGAGGCCGAACTCCTTGTCCGGTCGACCATTGACGCCGTCGAAAACTGGCTCGAGGAACACCAGCTAAAACTAGCTAAACATAAAACAGAGATGGTTGTGCTGACACGCCAGAAATGGTTTCCAAAACCCTTTAATGTCGATATTGGCGAGACAACAGTGACGTCTACAAGGGCACTGCGCTATCTGGGAGTGATGATAGATGAAAAGCTATCGTTTCGCGAACACCTAGAAAAGGCATGCACAAAAGCCAGCAAGACGGTATCCAGCCTATCAAGAATCATGGCCAACACAATAGGCCCACGAACAAAGAAGAGAAGAGTTCTTCTGGAAGTAGTCCACTCAATCCTGCTCTATGGAGCGGAAATATGGGCAGACATCCTGAACCAAAAGACCTATCGGCGTAAGATAGCGGCAGTCCAACGGCGAGGGGCCCTTAGGGTGACCTGTGCCTACCGCACGGTTTCCGAAGCAGCAGTACTGGTGATAGCGGGGGCTCCACCTATCGACCTATTAGCATCAGAGAGAGTAAAACTCTACGACCTCAAAATCAGAGGCGACAACACAAACGAGGCCAGAGGAAGAGTGAAGGCAGAAACACAGAAAGAATGGGAAGACAGATGGAAGACCAGTGACAAGGCCAGATGGGCTGCTCGCTTGATCCCGAATATCAAAACCTGGCTCACCCGAAATCACGGCGAGACGGACCTCTTCCTGACTCAACTGCTGACGGGCCATGGCTCCTTCAACGCCTATCTATTCAAAATGGGCCTACACCACACCCCGAGGTGCAAATACTGTCCGAACAAAACCGATGACGTAGAGCACACGTTTTTCGAGTGTGAACGCTGGAGGAGCCACAGAGCCAACACCGAGGCAGTCATAGGCGAGACGCTCAATCCTGCGAGTCTGGTAAGCCACATGATGGAGCGAGAAGAGGTCTGGAATGAAGTCGCAGCCTACGCGCAGCGCCTTCTAAAGGAAAAAAAATAGAGAGCGCCCAGTAACACAGGAGCAGGCGTAACACGGACTGGGCTGAAGAAATGCTAACGCGGTCCCGACCCAGTCTTCCCCGTATCCAAGTGCGGGGAAAGAGGAGAGGAGGTTTTTTAGTGGGTGGAAATCCCACACTACCGACCATCAATCTTTCAAGATAGCGGTGTCTTTGAAAGATTTTTCCTCCTCCACATAAAAAAAAAAAAACATACATACATACATATATATATATATATATATATATATATATATATATATATATATATATATATATATATATATATATATATATATATATATATATATATATATATATATATATATATATATATATATATATATATATATATATATATATATATATATATATATATATATATATATATAAATATATATATATATATAAATATATATATATATATATATATATATATATATATATATATATATATATATATATATATATATATATATATATATATATATATATATATATATATATATATATATATATATATATATATATATATATATATATATATATATATATATATATATATATATATATATATATATACATATAATAAGTGTATTCATACTCTCCAGAAAAGAGCGATACGTGCGATAGTGGGTATTGGTCCACGTGAACACTTTCCAAGACTAACGGTGTTATTCAGAGTCCGGCTTAAACAGCGTGACTAACCTCTGATTAACAAATCACCAAACAAGCCTTGATTAACCCCACTCCTCCACAGGCTATGCAGAGTCATTCTTAAACAGATGTTTTGTAAATCACGGGATTAAGCTCCGCCCCCTGGCAACAACCGTCATTTTAAGGAATATTGTCTATGGTAGTGAAGGGAGCTGTCACTTTCGAGCATTATTTCGCGCCATTTGTGTGTTGTCTTTTCGTTCTTTCCGGTAAAACCAGTGGACGTGAGCATTTATCGCGGAGTTCGAAGCAACTTTTATTTTAGATCATGGCCAGTGACAGTGCAAAGCGCCAGAAATTTCAACGGCAGCAAAATTGGGACGACAATGAACGCGCCATTCTGTTCGACCTCGTTAAAAGTCACATGGACATCGTTGAAAACAAGCAAGCGGACACCAATATTACCAAGATGAAACTGTCTTCTTGGACTGATATACACAAGAAGTACGTATTTATAAGTATAAATGGCGCCCGGATAACTAATTATCCTGTATGTAGCCTTGATTGTTTCTTACTGAAGTTTGAGCCAAGATCGTTGTTTGAAGCTAGCTCCAGTTGTAACATCAATCGTTTCTATTAGCCATTTGACAAATTGTATCAATAGTTATGTTATGAATTACATTTCCGATGATAGTAATATATTTTGAACCTTTTTTTTCAGTTTTTGTTTACTGGTCGGCAAGAAGAATCGAGCGATTGGTAAATTGAGAGAGCAGTGGCATAGAATGAAGCAAGCGGCGAAGAAGAACATTTCCATGTTTTTAAATGCGCAGAAATGCACTGGCGGCGGTTCGATGAAGTAAAGGTGACGTCGATGGACTGGGCGATTAAGGAGGCCCTTCTACATATATTTGTGGAAGATCACTTCAGTTTGGATAGTGACGGCCACTACGAATCCACCGGTCTAGCTATGAATCCACCGGTCAACACCGACCCCTTGGACGAGATTTCAATTCTCGACAATGTGGTCATCGCCTATTCACAGGCCCCTTCGCCTTCAACACCCCATATGCCCATCTCAGGGTGTAGCATAGATATTAATGCTCCCCTTATCATGAATCGTTCACCGTCGTCAGATGCGGACAATGTCATCGCAGCAGGCAGTCAGCAGCAATTTCCTTCTCCCCGCCGCATCGCTAACTTCACTTGCATAGGAGATAGCAGCCAGCAGGACCCCAACTTCGAGATATTGTCACACCTCATCGCCCGCAAACTGGTCTACTTTCAACCATGAATACAATGGGCGAACTCCGAGGAATCAGCAGTCACCAGGTCACATCTAATCGCGTTAAAGCTGCTGTTAGTATGAATTATAAATATTATATAATTTAGATGCTCAGTAGTCCAGATATAAAATATATATTTTGTTAAAAATAAATTGTTTATTTTTTGAGGAATGAATTTTTATTTTTTTGTTTACCATATACAACAATATCTGCCATGTGAATTTTACGCTCCCTGTATAGAGTGCAGCAATACTCGAGAAGCGACCAGAATACTCAGCGGCGAGAAGTATTCTCGCCGCTGAGGAAGGAGCCACGGGCTCCGAAACAATCGGCTAAGGTACTCACCTTTATCCTCTTACTAACTATAAATCTCATATATATATATATATATATATATATATATATATATATATATATATATATATATATATATATATATATATATATATATATATATATATATATATATATATATATGTATATATATAAACCTACATCTCTGTTCACAAGTCACAAGACAACCAACCAATCTCGTTTAAACGTATAGCATTCCCAAATCCACTCAAGGAACTCCTTCGTCGCTATGTAAGTGGCTTTTATTATTATTTTCTTTTAAAACATCCATTTAATCAATTCTATAAAGAATATAATATACAAAATATCAAATATATATTAGAAACAGAAAGGCAATCATCTCATTTCGTAGAATTTTATTACAGAACATTATTATTACCAAAAATTACAGAACATATAAGTACACTAATTAATTAGAAACATTTCAACCACATCAATAAGCAAGTAGGTACTTCGTCGCCATTAGTGCCTTGGTGTTAGAACCTTCACCCGTTACCCTGGGCAGGGACCCATGTATATACCCCATGGGCGGAGGTCCCCGGGTGGAACTCAGCTACTGCGAAGCACGACTCTCTCCCGCGACTAGAACGCGTCCACCGAGAATTGCCCAGGTGAGCCTGGAAAACCTCCGGGCCCCCGAAGGCCGGGTTAATAGCTCAGTTTGTATCCATGAGCCAAAAGCGACCTGAAAAAAAAACAAACGTAAATATTACTGATAAAAATTGACGAATAAATTGTATATGTGGATTGTGGTCCATGAGCCAAAAGTGTTGTAATATTAAAATATTGATATTACAAAAGTGTGAAAATATTAAATTCCATCAGCAGGTCACACTGATACTTAAAAAATATTGGCTATATATAAAGCCCTGGAAACATTTCCTGAAACATTCTCATTTCCATTTTGGGGTCTCGGATTCTCATCAACTTGCCGCTCGTCATCATCGTCACTATCGCTCCAATCATCAGCTCCTCGTCTCATAACTAATGCCAAATTGTGCAACACTGACATAGCGACGATCATGGTTTTCGCAGTCTCAAGGGAGACATTCAAGCCGATTAATAGGCAACGAAAACGTTGCTTCCACTGCCCAAAAAGCCTTTCAATCACATTCCTAGTGCTACAATGTGCCTCATTATATTGTTCCTGCGCTCTAGTTGCTGGATTAAGGACTGGTGTCAACATATAAGGCGCACTCGCATAACCGCTGTCTTCTATCAGACGCCCTTGAAATTCCCCATTTTCGAAGCGCCGTTTCATCACACATTCATTAAAAATGCGGGAATCATGAGCGCTTCCACGCCACCCAGCCACGATATTGGTGATGCGGCAGTCTGCATCGCACATAACCTGAAATTGAAATACATTGTTAGGCTCACTTTCGAATTGATAATTCCAGGAGTTTGTTTATGTATGGATAGGTACCTGAACATTCAAGGAATAATAATTCTTTCTGTTGATGTACATCTGGGCTAAATCTCCACCAGTTTTTTTAATCCGGATGTGCGTGCAGTCAATGGCGCTTATTATTTGGGGCATATTGGCAATTGCTTGAAAGCCTTGCATTGCCTTTACCTGCTCTGGCAAACTCGTTGGGAATCTAATCACTTGCGGCAATTTCAGCGCTAATGCCCTCGACACCTCTACATTTATACGGCTCATGGTGGATTGACTGAAACCATGCATTTGGGCAGTGTCATCTTGAACCTACAAAAGCATAAACGTTTTTAAATACGCAACATATAGCAAACAGCACAACATAGCAACCTAACCTTACCTTTTTACGTGCGTAACCACTGAGGGTGGCTAGCACTTTCAGCTCTACAGAAATGGGCTTTCCTCTCTGACAAGCTTTTTCAACCAGATCATCGCGCACCAGGTCTATGATTATTCTGACTTCTTCCTTAGTGAAGCGATAGCGACGACGAAATTCCTGCGCGTCGTACATCTTGAATGGATCCACTCTGCCTTTATATCTTCTCGGAGCGTGGACGTAGATTTCGTCTAGTTCGACAATTTCATAAATTTCATCCATTTCAAGCTATGTACGATGAAAATCGTGAGAAATACCGAAAAAACCGCTAAAAACGAAAACAAATCGTGTACACATGAAACGTCAAACTGCTGAGCGTTCTTCTTCTTTTTTCTCGTTTAAGGTGTCCGAGAACTGTGATTTCGGCCAGTATTTAGTTCCAGTTTCGCCGACAGGCGCTGATTAGGCGCTGCGATCGATTTAGACAGACTCTACAAGGCCCATAAGCCGTGATTAAGGAATGTATGAACACAAATCACATGTTTAAGCCGTGATTAGCTTAATCACGGCTTGTTAAACGTTTCTGAATACAGTTTTTTGCAAATCAGGGCTGACTAACTTAGTCAACGTCTCTGAATAAGACCGTAAGGATATTGACCGTATATGCGATTTTTGCTCAAGAAGCTCTTTGCGAATTATATGGAAATAAGAGCTCGGCAATATCCCATGAGGAAGTACATCGGCATTACACCAGGAATAAAACTCATTACCTTCAACCGATCGTAGAAAGTACTGTCAAGTTCCAGGCGACTATTCGATACATAGGCCTCAAACTTTTTTATAAATTGCCTGATAGATTAATAGGTGATAGGACATCGATATTTTTTTAATAGATCCATCCGGGTGTATCTGCTAAAATTAATATGTATGCATAAAATACAATACAATACAATCAACTACTCCAGTAGATAGGCATTCCTACACTTGGATGCGTCACAAAATTATGCTTAAAATTTTATTATTAAAAACATAACTATCATGATAGTTGTCATGGCTGTAATATTATATTCAATATTACCTACTTACAAATAATCAAAATATACTAATGTCATTAAATAGTAACAGAGAAAATTATATTTTAATGGAAATGCAAATTCTATGTAGAATAACCAACGTAAAATAATTTTATTGTCAATCCAGCAATATTGCCTTCGTATTTTTTAAACATAATTAGATGTATAATAAATTATATGAGAATTAGAATGTCAGCTCTCATAATACAGTTATGTTCAAAATTTTACAAATTTTACGAATTCTCAACATGGAAAATAAATTGGGTTTCTTACCAAATTATTTATAATTATCTTTTTAAATTGGTCCTCTCCAAGGCTTTTCATTTGCTCTGGAATCTTATTATAGAAGGACAAATTTTGGTGAATAAAACTGTATCGCACTTTGCTAAGTCGCTGTCGGTTTATGTGGAGATTGGATTTATTCCTCGTATCGTTATGATGAAAATCACTATTCACCGGAACTTCTGCTAGGTGTCTACGAGCGTACATAATATTTTGGTAGATGTAGGAAGAAAATAGTGTCATGATTCCTGATTCTACGAACAGCGGCTTACAAGAACTTCTTGGAGAGACTCTAGATAAACTGCGTACCGCTCTTTTCTGGAGGAGAAAAATTCTTTTTGAATTTGGTGCCATTCCCCAAAACAGAAGGCCATACGTTACTACTGGAGTGGAAATATGCAAAATAAACAGATTTAGCGGCTTCAAAACCGCATAAATTTCTTATCTTTCTAATGGCGAATATGGCACTGCACAATTTTTTACTGAGATCATTTAAGTGATCAGACCATTGTAATTTTTGATCAATTTCTAATCCGAGAAATTCAGTGGAGGGGACATTTTCTAGTTTGTCAGATTTTCGTGGAATCAGACGGCTGCAAAGAGAAGCATATTGCTTTTGATTTATTTACGTTAAGTGACAATTTATTTGCTTGGGACCAAATACTTAGCCTGTCTATTGTTTCTCATATATATATAATGACATTTTAAAATATTGCAAAAACAGCATCGTACCTATCAATTTAATTTAATGTATTGGAATAACTGCAGTATAGGAACCTCTCTCCAAAAAAAAATAATATAGATTAATAGATTGTTTCATTTTAATGCTAAATTTGGAAGAAAATTGTGTCGGTCGCTATAAATAAGCGAGATATAGGCATTCAAAGTTTAAATTTTATAAGTAAAAAAACAGGCCAAAATAAAAAAAATTAAATTCACCACACTATATTCACCCCGCTGATTCAGAATCTTCCATAATCTTTTCTTAATCTCGATAAATAAGCGAGATATAGGCGTTCAAATGTTTCATTAATGTCAAGAAAGTTGCAGCCATTTTCTTTGTACATACCGTGTGGGACACATTCGAGTATATCACATATTTTTTCAAAGACTTTGCATATTGATGACAGAAGATATCCTGAAATGTCGTTTGTTTCAGGTTACTTTTAGTCATCAATACACAAAGTCATTTCGTAAAAACTTCGAAAATTGTCCAATTGTTTTAGATGATCGCTATAACACATGGTAATATTATCAGCACCGCAGACAATTTTTTTTTTCGAATTTCGTGCGAAATTCGGTCTGAGTGTTTTTGTCTGCTGTGTTAATTTGATATTGACGAAATTGTGTTTGTTTCAGTTTACCTTTTGTCATCATCACCAAAGTCATTTTGTAAAAATCTCGAAAAAAATCCGAATTATCGCTAACACATTGTCATGTTAACATTATAGCGCCACAGGCAAAAATTTTTTTCGAATTTCGAAAATCGAAAAAAAAAAACTATTGTTTCAGGATACCTTTTGTTATCAAAACGCAGTCATTGAAAAATCCTCGGAAGTAGTCCATGAAGTAGTCTCAGTTTTTTAAATATCGCAGACATGTTTTTTCTCGAGCATGCTATCATTTTTGTAATATTGCGAATTGTTATCGATATTAGAGAGCTCGCGATATATCGACTATGTCACTACTCCTGAAACAATTTGGCCGATTTGTTGACGTCTAGTATGCAAACTTTGAATGCATATATCTCGCTTATTTATTGAGAGCGACAAAAGATTATTGCAGATTCGGAATCTGCGTGGTGAATATAGTCCGGTGATGTTTAAAAATCAACAATCCAGGGAAGGTTCCTATACTGCAGTTATTTATTACGGCTTTTTTTATGAAATATTTATGGTTAGTGTAATTATCCATAAAGATATGTACATATATTTTACCGGAATGTGCTCAATCAGAACTTTCATTTGAACCGAAACACGATATATTTATGTTAATTTATTGACATTTGGAAATTTAAACATTTAGACAACTATTTACTTGGACAGTCAAAGTACGCAATGACACTCGGGGTGATATAACAATTCTAACAATACCACACACTTCTAAATCGGTTCGAGCGTTTAAAAGTTATGGTGGAATAAAGAAACGGAAGACATATATAGATGAACCCTGAACACGTTACACTCCTTTTTTGTTGGGCAGTCGTGTAACATATTTGACATGTTTACACTTCATTTCTTACAAATCTTCATTTTTAAAGGTCTGAAACTCAAAAAAAGAGTTATGGGATCACTTATTTATTGTCAGCATAAATATGCGTAAATACGGCTATGATACAAATTTATTTATGGTGATCTAGCCCGTTGAGTATGATATGACCAAATCTGGTTCTGAAACAATTATCCGTTGAGTATGATACGACCAGATCTGGTTCCGCGTTTTTTTCACTTCTTTGACGTTCTCATATTTATTCATAATTATCTAATTGTTTTACAAAATGATATTTCAATATTCTATATTCGAAATTTCAATGCAACCATTGTGCAGTTGTTCTTTTTATGATTGGTGTAGTAGTTTCGTAGTTATAGTAGTTTAAGTCGATGTCGCCGAAAATCCTGCAAAAGAGACAGATGCATCCATGAAAATACCCATTTACTCCAAGGGCTAGGTTAAGAACTTCTTGAGGCCATTAAAAAAAAACTTCGAACGAAATCGGCGGAACGATATACAAAAAAAAATGGCGGGAAATGCTCTACTAATTTGAATCATCACAATTTAGCGGCATATTTAAAATAGGTCAAGCGGCATAATTTTAAAATGATACTGAAAAAAACACTCCGCGGCAGATGATAAGTTCACTGCCAGAGTTGGCGTCGGCGAGTGGGATAAGATTTGTATACATATAATTTTATTTATAAAATGACGCAACGAACGGTGGAATATCTGCGGGGGGCTCACGGTCGCTTGTGCGTGGTCGTATATATCGCAAAACCCGTGGGCGACACCAGAAAAGAACACGAATCACTCACCCAGAATACTATGTTGACCAATATTACGAGGTACTTCATGCAAGCGTAACATCCCGTGAGACCCATGGCGAAGCTGATCGGCCGCGGCCCCTTTTTTTGACTGAAAACTAGACCAACACCACTGTTCCAAGCAAAAAAACACGCTTAGTATTCACAAGTCTCGGTGACGAACTCCTCTTTTGACTTTTCTACAGCGTTTACCACATGACAAACAAAACAATCACGAAAGGAAAACGCTCACAAAACCAACGACCGCACGACGGTCCACAAAATCGAGAACTGAAAAAATAAAGATGGCCGCCGTTTCATCGGCGAATAGAGTTGTGCAATTTTGAATATCGTCATTAGCAAAGTTTCTTCATTGGGTGGCGTCTTCTATGGTTTAACATTTTTATTCCTGTAGGAAAGTGGAAAAAAACGGTTTTTAACTGCCCTGCCTATACGATCGTACGGCATACGTCCGCTATTTATATAAATATATATATATATATATATATATATATATATATATATATATATATATATATATATATATATATATATATATATATATATATATATATATATATATATATATATATATATATATATATATATATATATATATATATATATATATATATATATATATATATATATATATATATATATATATATATATATATATATATATATATATATATATATATATATATATATATATATATATATATATATATATATATATATATATATATATATATATATATATATATATATATATATATATATATATATATATATATATATATATATATATATATATATATATATATATATATATATATATATATATATATATAATAATATATAAAATTAGTTTCATGAAAAGTTACTTATCTGGGGTCCTGGTGGACCAGAAACATTTTAACGAAAGTTAATGTCCTCTTTATATACTTTGGGCAGCAGCACCTGTTTCCGCAATTGATAACTTAGTGAGATTCGTAGTTATTGCAGCCGAATTAATGTGTGCCCTTGGATGTAATAGTATGGAGGATGGTTTCTGTAACAGAAATGGATGTTAGTAACTGATTTTTGAAGAAATTTCTTTGACTGAGAATATTTCGACACGAGTCGTATTCTTCTCGATGTTATTTATATATATACGACTAGTGTCGAAATATTCTCAGTCAAAGAAATTTCAGTCTTAGGTTAACTAAGTGACAGATTGGTGTAACTAAAACTCTCTTGTTGGCCTTTATAATCTGGGATGTAATACAGTCGGTACCTCTAGATTTAGTAGATTTCATGTTCATTGTTATTTTAGTAATTTTTTCTACAGTAGCGGTTGATAGGGATAACTGTCGTGTTAAAGTTGTATTTGTGTTTATCAATAAATCTGACAGGTCCGATTCACTGACCTTATTGTCAGTAAGTATTCTATTTGCCAAAGTTTCACCTATATTCCCGAAAAATAATCATTCAAATGATCAGCTAAAGTCCGTTTGTTGAGATCGTTACTCTGTTTGCCTTCTCTCTTCTCTTCTCCCTGCTATCTTTTGAGATCACTACTCTGTTTGCCTTGTATTTCGCAGTTGTAGTCCGTGATGCTCTGCAACACATCTCAGAAGGTGTTAGAATTCGTTTTCGCACAGATGGCTCTCTTTTTAATCTGGAAAGACTAAACGCCCACACAAAAGTATCATACGCCACGATAACGGATATAATGTATGCCGATGAGCTATGCTTCGTAGCCGAAAGCCCAGATGGCCTGCAAAGGTTAATGACTAACCTCGACGTGTCATGTAAGAACTTCGGCCTAAAAATCAGTGTGAAGAAAACCGATGTGATGCCCAACACACTTAATGAAGAACCTCTACCTATCAAGCTCGGAGAGACTGTTCTGAAGCAAGTGGACAAATTCAAATACCTTGGTAGCACTATAACAGCAAAATGTGACCTTGACTCTGAACTGAACGGGAGGATAGGAGCTGCTTCTGCAGCTTTCGGTAAACTCCGTAGCAAAGTCTTCAGCTTACATGACATCAAGCTGGGAACAAAAGTGTCTGTCTACATAGCCATCCTCCTCCCAAACCTCTTCTACTCCTCAGAGACATAGTGCCCATACCGAAAGCATATTCGCGCACTTGACAAATTCCACCTTCGATGCCTACGCGACTTAATGAACATCAAGTGGTCGGACCGTGTGAGGAACACGGAAGTTCTTCGATGTGCTAAAGTCAGCGGAATAGAAGAATAAATGATGCGATGACAGCTGAGATGGTGCGGGCATGTCTCCCGTATGGCTGATGAGAGAGAGGCAAAGCGTATCTTTTACTCTGAACTAAATAACAGCAAGCGGAAACAAGGCGGCCAGCTCCTCAGATACAAGGATGCTCAGAAGAGGCATATGAAAAGGTGCAACATTGAGCCCTCTCAGTAGTCTCAGTGGAAGACTAAAGCGAAAGATCGCCCAGGATGGAGACTGCTAGTGCAGGGCAATGTAGATGATTTCGAAAAGAAGAGGCTGCTCGACAACGTCTAGACTGACACGAAAAGCTGACCGTCAATGCCCAGCTTTGGATGCCAAGCGCGACGAGCTAAAGGCCCGACCATCGGCGGCCATAAAGTATAATTACATCGATGGTGTCTTGACTTGCGCCAAATGTGCACGCACATTCCAAGCTAAGATCGGCTACATCAGTCACCTGAGTACGCACTAGCAAAATCTCAAACCATAATTGTTAAAAAAATACAAAAAAGCCACTAGAATCTATAATGCAGTCGCTATGGCCGAACACGGCTAGGAGGATATATAATTCGGATTGCGGCAGCTTCGCCCGCGAAGTAAATAAATGTGACATTACCAAATTGTGACCACAATTATTATGTAATTCCAGTCAACTAGTTATTTGAAAAAAAAAAGAGTGTTTAATATTCTGTTTTCAGTATTCTTAAAAAAATATATTATAAAATAATAATTTCTTCCCATGTCGTAGTTTTTATTACAGATTTTCATCAGCACAAATTATACCTAGATTTTAACGTATTTTACAAAAAAAAACAGTCTTAACCGGTTTTTATAAAGAACCGGTTTTTAATCACTAGTTGTAAGACTACCCGTCGGATACACGCAGCTCGGTTATTTGATGTAATAAACCTTTAGACCATTCGTATACCAAAATTTTTACAATATATCTGTAAATATAATAAATACCATTGTTTTATAAATGATTTTATATTAAATTTTAAAGTCGATTGAAATAATTTGGCCGTTAGATTTGTATTAATTGCTTTAAAGCATTTAGTTTGACAGTTCGAGTCTGATAGTAGCGCTCCAAACTGAAGATGGCAGCTAACACGAAAAAGGCTGACAGATGATTGGATGGCGTCTATATACATCTACCAATCACAATCAAAACAAAGCAACTTATGCAACATGAATATTTATCTCAGTGGCACCAACACTTTCAAAGCGAAGCAATAATATAACAAATAAACATGATTCCGTTCTAACATGTAATTGTAATTTCAATCAATATGTTTTAAAAAGTGTAAAAGGACAGGTGGTCTTTTAATTCACGCTGTTAAATAGCTTTCGTCATTAACATAAATTTATAACTCCCGCGGAATCGCTAAAATTTTGTCAGAACACTCGGGTTTTGATTGGCCTATTTCAATTTATGTCAATTCGAGAGCAAACTTGTTGTTGCTACATTTCGGTATTTTTTTCGTATCAGGCAGGAAGCAAGTTGAGAGCGTTGGCTTCGCTATTATATGCGGCCAACTAAAAACAGTTTTGTGATTTAAATGGCTGTCGGGGTTGTCCCATTTGCTTGTAGATTATTTGTTTGTTATCCGCGGGGCTGCGGTAGTCGCGATGCAGAACAGCGATGATAGCCTCCGGTAAAATGTTTTTTTCCCGCCAATGGTGTTTTGTTTATTTTTGTTCTTGTGTCAAGTTTCGTGTCGTGAATAATATTTTCGTTTTCTAGTCACCGGCAAAGGCCGCGAGGGCGGATGAAGATGCCGGAACGGCTCGGGGATATCCTGAAAACATATAGTGAGAAACAAGACCCGAATCAGTCTAACACAAATAGCAATAATCTTGAGAATGACTTGATGTTGGTGAGTTATTGATTAGTTGAACCTGCATGTCCCCGAAGTAAATGTCGAATGAAAAATAGATAGAGTTTCTCCTTTGGTCTCAGTAATGGTCGATGACAAAACGTTGGTTAGATTGTTTGAAAAAGCGATCAACGTAGAAAGCCGCACCAGAGTATTATTGCTATCGCAGGCCTCGCTCCAGTCTGATAATTTTATTGGAATATATGCAGTATAGGAATATTTCTCGAAAATGGAAAAAATAAAGAAATACTACTTCATTCGATCATTGTAATGCTGAATGTGAAAGAAAAAATGGTATAACTGCAGTATAGGAACCTCTCCTGGATTTTTGATTTTTAAACGTCACCGGACTATATTCGCCACGCAGATTCCGAATCTGCAATAATCTTTTGTCGCTCTCAATAAATAAGCGAGATATAGGCATTTAAAATTTGCATACTAAACGTCAAAAAGACGGCCATATTGCTTCAGAAGTAGTGTCGGAATATACTTAGTCGATATACCGCGAGTTCTCTAATATCGATAACAATTCGCGATTTTAGAAAAATGATGGCATGGTCGTGAAAAAACATGTGCGATATTAAAAAATAATAGTCTATTTTCGAGGGTTTTTTCAATGACTTTGCGTTTTGATAACAAAAGGTATCCTGAAACAATAGAAAATTCCTAAATATCTGAATATCCCCGCAAGCAAAAATTTTTTTTCGAATTTCGCGCGAAATTCGAAAAAAAATTTTTGCCTGCGGCGCTATTGAAGTTAACATGACAATAGAAAATTCCTAAATATCTGAATATCCCCGCAAGCAAAAATTTTTTTTCGAATTTCGCGCGAAATTCGAAAAAAAATTTTTGCCTGCGGCGCTATTGAAGTTAACATGACAATGTGTTAGCGATATTTTGTTTTTTTCCAAGGTTTTTACTAAATGACTTTGGTGATAATGACAAAAGGTAACCTTAAACAAACGAAATGTCTTCAATATCAAATTAACACCGCAGACAAAAGAAATTCGAAAAAAAATTTTTGCCTGCGGCGCTATTGATATTAACATAAGAATGACAAAAGGTAAACTGAAACAAACTAAATTTCTTCAATATCAAAATAACACCATGTGTTAGCGATCATCTAAAACAATTGGACAATTTTCGTAGATTTTACGAACATTTGAAATTTGGTGTATTGATGACTAAAGGTAACCTGAAACAAACGACATTTCAGGATATCTTCTGTCATCAATACGCAAAGTCATTGAAAAGACATCGAAAATAGTGCCCTTTTTTAATTTGCGCGAAAATATGTATTTTTCCAATCGCTTTTGTTCAACATATTTCAATTCATCTTAAAACTCTCCAAATTGTCATAATTTCTGTAATATCGCTAATTGTTATCGATATTACGATATACTCGAAAGTGTCAACACGGTAAGTACAAACAAAATGGCCGCAACTTTGTTGACATTGGGATAACAAATTTGAACGCCTATATCTCGCTTATTTATTGAGATCGAATAAAAATTATGGAAGATTCGGAATCAGCGTGGTGAATATAGCGGGGTGAATTTTATTTTGGGCCATTTTAGGCTATTTGTTTACATATAAAATTTAAAGTTTGAATGCCTATATCTCGCTTATTTATAGCGACCGACACAATTTTCTTCCAGATTTAGCATTAAAATGCTACAATCTATTAGTGTATATTTTTTTTTTTTTTTTTGGTGAGAGGTTCCTATACTGCAGTTATTCCGAAAAAATCTTCGGACGCATGAAATTTTCAGATAAAAAAAAACAAATTTACATACAAAAAAAAAGTTTTTTATACTCCGTTTTTAAGATTGTATAAAAAAAAGGAATGTAACCTACCACTATATAGATGTTATAATATTATATTTATATTTGTTGTATGGGGCTTTTCTAAGGTCTTTATGAGCCTAGTAACACTACGACCATTGCTGATCTATTGTGTTTGCCACCTACTATAGTTCTACGCTAAGCCCCCTGTCATTTAAGAACCGCAACAGGCTTTTACAGTGTTATTAATTAGATTTCCTTAATCCGCAGACTATCCTCGGAATACTAAGTCCGCGTATTATCTCTTAATTCGGGTATTAAAGCAATGGTATTAATAAACCAGCTTTAAACCTAGACTAGTTAGTCAGCGGATTAGAGTGAAAACATTTTTTCCATATAGTAACACTGTCATATTCGGTTTGTTATGTTGTCAACTTGGCTAAACTCAGGTCTCAGCTGTCATTCGAACTGCGACATAACCTCAATTCGCAATACCTCTGTTGTGTCGGCTGCTTGGTTTTAATAAGTAAAATGAAAGAATATTTATCCACTTACTATTTTTTTATTTATTATTAAGGGCAACCATAACCTTGTTGATCAAAAAATAGTTTTATCGATTGACATAGTTTTATCGATTGACATAGTTTTGTCCAGCTTCTCCGCCGACTCTTGGGATGCAAAGATGGGTACAGTCGATAACCTAGGTCTGCGCATTAAGCTTGAATCTGAAAGTAAAACGCAATAACATATTACTATAAAGTATAAAAATATATAGAAAGAAAGAAATTACAGAGAAACTAACCTTATTACAACCAACTGATTGCCGCGGCGACTTGCAGCTCGGGCTTCACGTATCCACCTTTTTTGTCGCCTCGAACCTCAGGACGTACCATATTCACAATTTTTAGAATACTCACCTTCCAGAAACGATACTTTTTGCGAAATTCCTAATCCGGCAATTTGACATATTATGGGTCGAAGCGCCTTTTGTAAAATTTCGGCTTTCGGAGCCTAAAAACGCGCAAACGTTGACGGTACGAAAATAATTCACTTCATCCATTTTCTCACGGAATATCACGAATAACGAACGCAAAATCTGAAGAAATCGCTGGTATGTCGCAAAACACGCAACTGTTCACCGCTATTCCTGCACTATTCCACCTCACACCACGGACTATACTGACAGGAGATAGTCTAGTAGTAATAGCGACAGAATAGTGCTATTCCAGGTTTACTAATGGCACTTTCGTTTATTCCGAGGATTACGCGCGGAATAGGAATTAGTCTGGGTTTATTAATAACACTGTTAGGGTCAAGGCCCCAATTTTTCCCTGCCAGTCTTCTGCTTATACCCAAAGCACTTTAGCTTTTTGAATTGTTTTGTCTAGGTGGCTGTTCCAGGTGAGTGTCTGGTGGAGTGTGACTCCCAGATACTTTACTTCCTTAGAGATAGGAATCTGCCTGTGGTTTAAGATTGGCATTTTTAGTCCACCGTCTAGGCACGAGGACAGTCTTATCGGCGTTGACCGATAATTCGTTCTCTCTGCACCAATTGCTAACGATTGTTAACGCTTTTGGCATCATGTGTGAGATCGTGTTTTGGCAGAAGCCCCGGACAATGACTACTAGGTCATCAGCATAGCCCTGTGTGTATCCTGGCCTCTGCCATCCTATGCAGGAGTTGATCTATTGCAAGAGTCCATAGTAGGGGCGAGAGTACGCCTCCCTGCGGGCAGCCTCTTGTAGTGGTGACTTCAAGGTTTGTTCCGTGAAGAGCTACCTTGGCCGTGCGGTTTGAGAGCATCGCTTTCACCCATCTGGTTGTGGTGTTGTCAACTTGTTTTGACTCTAGCCCCTTCACCAGTGATTTAATTGGGGTTTTGTCGAAGGCGCCCTCAATGTCTAAAAATGCGCATACTGCCATTTGTTTGTCTTCCAACGCCTTTTCCACTCTGTCTACTAGGTAAAGCAGAGCGGTTTCCGTGGATTTGCCTCTGCGGTAGGCGTGTTGGTTACAGCTGATACGGTTGACTGTTAGGATTTTTTCCCTGATATAGCTATCCAGTATCTTTCCATCGCTTTCAGTAGAAAGGATGTGAGGCTAATTGGCCTGAATGACTTTGACAGTGCGTAGTCCTTTCTGCCAGCCTTGGGCATGAATAGCACTTTGACCTTGGTCCATTCTTCTGGTATATGTCCCCAGGCATAGCTTGCTCTGAAGAGTTTAACCAGATATGGGGTTAGAATGTCCATACCCTGTTGCAAAAGCACGGGCATGATTCCATCGTCCCCGCATGATTTGTAAGGTTTAAAGGATTTTACGGCCCATTTAACTTGATCGGGCCCTATGATTCTAGCAGCCCTACTCCAGTCCTCGTTTCGAGGTCTGTATGGAGCAGTGGTGGCGTTGCTAGTTGTCACAGCACCTGGGAAGTGGGTCGATATTAGTTCCCCCAAAGTTTCCTTTTCATTTGTTGTATAGGTTCCGTTTGGTTTTTTCAGAAGACCAATTTGGTTAGGTTTGTCCTTTGCGAGCAATTTATGTACTCTAGCTCCTTGAGGTATTTCCACTATGTCCTAATGTATTCGGCCGCGATGAAAAGCCGCTCTACAGTAACATGTTTCCTTTGCGACTTGCCAAATTTACTTACGATAGATGCCAGCAAAGCTAGATACAAGATCCACAATCTTATTGTCTCTCCAGGCCACTAAGGATATGTCAATGCCATTATAATGTGCAAACTCTAGGTTTTTAGTTTTCCATAGAGTATTTGTCTTAGGAACACAGGTGCTTCTTGAAGTGGTGGCAGAACTGGTACTGGGTACTGAAACAGCACGCGATGTCTCACATGGCTAAACCGTAGTGCTGGTATTTGTCTCCAAGCTCAGCAGCAATATGTTGTTGTCCTGATTTTCTGGGTCTGGTATTTCTGGTTCCTCATCCGAATTTTCACGTAAACTCCAACCATTCCGTTCCAATTCTACGATGGATCAGCTACGTCATTGTCGTCTGAGTAGTCTAAGCCATCATCACTATCTTCCCATTGGGCCCAGAATGTTTTTCAATTTGTCAGTTGCCAAAGTTGGAAGCCTGGAACCTAAACTAGGAAGCCTCGAACTCATAATGAGCCTGAAAGAAAAAACGATACATATTATGAATAACAAAGTAATGAATTATAATCGTTTAGCGCAATGATGCATGACTGCATCATAACAAAAGTGTAGCTTATCTCTGTAAATATAGTAAAATATATTTGAATTACATCAAATTGGCGAAAATCAATAACTTACCATTACTCCACAGCAATTTCAACGTAATATTTTCAGTATCACTAATAAAAACACTCGATTGAACTCGCGTGAGAACTACACATACCGGTTTTGGCGGGTTTCTCACTTCAAGTGACCACAAAATGTAAAAGAGCGCCATCTAGTATAATAAAAACTATCTAATTCGTAAGAATGCTTTGCTGCAGAGATATAACACTGGTATTTTTTTGTTTGTTTGAAAAATTTCGGGAGTTCGAATGGTATGATGCAGAACTGCAATTTAGCGTCGTAAAGGGTTAATGTATAATTGGGACCTATACTATACATTGCTGATGTTTGACGTCACCTGACTACATCACCACGCTGATTCCCAAACTGCAATAATCTTTATTCGGCCTCAATAAATAAGCGAGATATAGGCAGTTAAAGAAACACCAAACACCAGCATTTCGGTAGGTTAGGTTTTTTAAAAAAAAAATAAGGTTTTCAATTTATAAACGCCTATATGGCGGTAGGCTTTTAGTTTTTTTTAAAACTATTGTAAACACCTATCGTATCAAATATTTTTCCACACATGGTATGTATATTTGAAAATTTTATGTCTCGAAATATTGCATGTCCGAGGCGTTTTCTATCAGATTTAGCATTAAAATGATCAAATCAAGTAGTGGGGTTTTTTCTCGATAAATGAAAAAGATGCCAAAACTACATAAATGCTTTGAATTCTTTCATAGTATTTGCCATGATGCTATGATGCCATAGTTGATCGCTCACTTTTTGTCACTAACCATTGACCTATGGCATCGGCCGTCGGTAGCTATAGGGTCGTCCATTAATCACGAGATGTTTTTAGCAACTTCTTAACCCCCCCCCCCTGTCTGGTGATACGAGGTGAGGTTTTAAACAATCCACCCCCACCCCCACCCACCCAAATACACGTGTATTTTTTTGATACAAAGTATCTTGTATAATCTAAAATCATTCTGGAATATTAGGCACCGTGATAAAAATGACCAGACAGACAGTAAGAATGCAGGTTGTTTCTGACTGTTATAAAAATAATAAAGGAAAGGTGTAATCGTGTGAAAACATATATTTGTACTGCTACATATAAATTGAATATGTTTAATGCAGAAATTCCTCGGACCACGGATTAGCGAGACTTTAAACACGAACATGTGGATAAGTATTTTGCAAGTCAGCTGTTGCCACTTGCCGTTTTTCAGTTTAGAAATTGCGCATTCAACAAAAAAATAACTCCCCCCTTGTGATATTTCGTGATTTTTTTTAACACTCCCCCTCCCCTTTCGAGCCTCTAGTGATTAATGGCCGATCCCTATTCTGCAAAAAAGGGGCCAGCTTGATTCTTTGTTAACCGCCCTACCTTTAGGGTAATATTCAAAAAGTAGGAAAAAAAACGATTTTTTCATTACATTTCTTAATAACAATACTTTTTTACAATATACCAGATTTTTTTAATACACAATAGAGCCATTTATGACTGTTTTTTGTATTTAGAATCGTAGGAACAATTTGACGTATCACAGGGCTTCAGGTATGTCTTCTTTTTTTTTTTTTTACTTGAACGGAATATGGTTTGTTGCGTTCCAACAGTTATATATAGGATCTTATTGATCCAAGCGACATCGAGGGCTGGAAACAAGCCCCCCCACTCCGTTTACTAATACTACTACTTCTACCTATCTATGCAATGCAATGGTCATTATCATCTAAAATACGCATCTTAAATAAAAACCCTGCAAATTGTTCCCTTTTTAAAATATCCCAAATTTAGTAAATAAAATAAAATACAAACGGAGCTGCCATGGAATTCACCGACCGAAGTCGGGCCCACCTAGACATTTCAGCGCTGCAGACGAATTTTATTTTCGAATTTTGCGCAAAACTCCAAAAGTTTTTTTTTCTGGACCTCAATAAAAAATTACAGCAGTATACGGACCCCACTTGAAATTACTTGCCGACCCCTGGCTTGGAGACTGAATCGACTTCCAGAATCCAGCCTGATGCTCTCTCGATTATTGATTAGAATAGTGGATTATGGAGGAATAGTTTTTGCTTTTGCAGCTATCCCGCACAAATTGTATTGGGGGTTTGACAGACTCCCGGACTGATAACCGGGGAGTCTGGAAACGACTTTGTTTCTTATAGAGCGGAACCGCTCTTGAAACGACCAATCGGCTACCTGATCTCGGGTGAGAACATCCAGGCAATGGACGCCGTGATAGATTCGGCTAATTCGAATCACCGCTTACATAAGGGAGAGGATCACGCGAGCGACCTCAAACCTGTAACCAGTCGGGAGGCTGGAGAAATTTGACCAAAACTGGTATTAAGGGTGTGAGTTCTGAGGTAAGGAGTAGGCTTCTTAAATGAGAGTGGCATAACTAGACTGTGGACTGTTTCATCGTAATGTCTTCTAGGCTCCCCTCACAGGAGACAGAACGATCAATATCTTTAAACTTCCTGGGGTGACGGGTTCGCCCATTGTAGTTGACACCTCCAAGTGTGCAAGGGGTATTGCTACAACTATCCTCTGACTAGCTCCAGCGAGCGATGTTTCTGGGGTCTGGAAGTGTAAGCTGAAAAGCATTTGGTACTCAGGCTAGTAGAAATCAACTGTATCGTCGTCAATGTGTATTGTTTACTTAAATTCCATTGATTTTAAGTCAGCTTAAAGACCAGCATAATAAATGTATTACGATATGATGTTAAACTCACCTTTTATTTTTTTTAAATGTTAAGAAAATTGTTTTTTTTTTTGCTTTTGGATATAGAATGATTCGGCATCTGATCTTCAACAGTTATACCAGTCTTCGTTTACCCATAGGGTTTGTATTTTTTTCAGTTCCAGGATTATATCGTCCAATGCCAAAGGTTCCGAAGGGAATTCGAGGAGCAGTCACTCGTTTTTACCATTTTCTCCGAAAGTGCCATGCTAGTCCAAAACTTTGCAGAGGTTTATAGCAGGAAAGTGGACTTGTTATGTCAGGAATTTGAGGATTTGCAAGAACGGATTCAAAATTTTTCCAGGTAACTGTATTTTCATTGTTTTTAACTGTATTTTATTTTATTCTATACCGTAAACTGCCATAACTATGTATCAATTTTCATGTAATTTTAGCGATAACCCTTTATTTATATAACTGTTTATAGATATATATTTGGTGTATTTTTTTTCTTCAAAATAGATTATACAAGGTATATTGTAAAGTTCTAATATATTTGAAAAAGTATCCCAGGATGTTTCTGTTAGGCCCAACTATGTACCATCACCGAAATGTCGTCAAATCAATATTAATTCGTTAAGCTGATTGGTTGCTTTGTATTTGGTAATAAAGAGCAGGCCATCCTAAATAATATGCAATCAAAAAAATACTTTACGTAGTTTTTTTTTGTTTTTTTTTCACATTAAAAAAAAAACAATCAGTTTAATTTCAGGGTTGAAAACAAATTTAAGGCGAAAGAATAGGCCAATCTGCAAAATAGTCCTCTCTTTGAACGCCGATTTCTCCTAAATGATTGGTCCAAATACATGAAAAAAATATATGGTATGTTTAATATTATCAAAAACAAATGTGTTATATTATCAAAAACAAATGTGTTGTCTCGTGTGTTTATTACTCTTAGTTTTGATAGAAAAAAATCTTATCTCCTATTATTTTACGCAAGAATTTTTATATTTTTTTCGAATGCCTGAAGCGATTTTGATGATTCTTTCACCAAATATAGAAAATTTAATGATTTATAAAATTGTTGTTTCAAAATTTTCATCAACAATTATATACATAGTATATCAATAATATTACTTAAATACGCGGTCGGTAGCGGCCACCAGCCAGTTTTGTCTTAACATTCGCACCGGGAGGCCATGTCGTTTGTCATCTCACATCGCTCCGATATCGCGGGAAAAAAATTATGGCACAGATTAGCTTTGCTGTTTGAAAATTGAAGTGCTGCACAAGATGGGATGCAGAAAACAAAAAACTGTGCATTACTTGAATAAGGCTTTGCATATGAACAAAGTACGGTAAGTGAACAATTACTTATAAAATTATTTGTACTCAGAATAAAATATAACAGTACCTCTTTTGATCTGCGTATGTATAGGTACAAAGACGATTACTTCACTTTTAGTTTTCCGGAAGGAAAGTATTGTGATCGCGCTTAAAATAAAACAAGCAAACTTGATTGTAATATTGGAGTCCTGTCCACAGTCCCAGTTGGGTGATAGAAACAAATAAGCAAAAGGTTAGGGTTTTGCCATTCGGTTCCTGTTATTTTTGTAAGCTAATCAATGTTTTATAGTAATTAATTCTTAAATAAATAAATAAATAAAAATAAAAACGGGTTCAGGTAAAAAAGCTAACAAAAAACAAAGTTCATACACAGTACTAAAACTGCTGTAGTTAATTTCCGTCCGTGTCAGTGTATTTAGCAGCTATGCCTATTGTTATAGAACAAGAAACCTGGTAATGTTGCTTGATGGCTAATATTTATTTTTTTGTTTGTTACTGAGTCACTGCGACACCAACAGCTCATAAAAACACAAACAATGACAAGAGCAATGATGATTCAGGTAACTATTTATTTACTTATTTTTTAAATATCTTGTTACAATTTTATTGACACGAAACAAAATAATAAATAGATTATCTTAGAGTATATGTACATAAGCTTGGTTTAGACAGATCAGATCGACACGACACATGTGTCAAGTTATGTACCTACCTGAAACATTGAATACTTTATGTTTCAGATAGAGACAACACATACTTCAAAGGAAAACAGACAATTCACAATTGAAGACCGACGAATCGTGGAAATTAGTCACTTCTACGCAAAACTGCAACGGGTTGCTAACCATTGTAACAAAAACTGGATATTTTGTTGTTTTGTTTTCGCGCCTTTGTGCAGACTATGTTCGCTGCACCCGTTTTTCCATGTTTTCCCCGTGTTTAGTCATGTTTCCTGTTGGTTTTCGCTGTTTTCATGATTTTCTCTCATATTATGACAATTAAAAGAACCATGTTCACGAAATTTCGTAAATACCAAATTTTGACAGATAGAGCTGTGCAGTCATAATTTTTATCGCCCTAAGCGATTCTTGCGATTAATCGCGGTTGTGCTGGTCTAGCCCTACCCTTTATGGGCGACACAAGGCAGCTGTCAAAATTTCAAGGTGGAGGCAGTTTAGGCGGCGTTTGGCCAGCCGTTTTTTAAAATAAAATTTAATATGTGAAGTGTGTGTGACTTATCTGGTTAGCATTTAATGTCCTTTTGGGTAGCTTTTCATATAATATCCTCGCGATTTTAACGGATTTTTCTATTGATCGCAGCTGTGGGCACCTCTGTTTTTTTTAACAATACTGCTGCTATATAAGTGACGAAATCGTCGCTAAATGTGACGGGACTTGCCTCCACGTCAAGGAATTTGCCTTCATTTCTGGAATTCTGTTATTTTTATTTAGATGAGCACATGTGACGCGCCGATAAGCGGGAATTGAAGAAGGGGTGTCTGCGGGCGATTAAACACAGACACTCTTACCAATAAAATTATCTTATAACCGCGTTAAACCCTTGTTATTGTTATACCCGGTATAGCCGAGTTATAACGAAGTTGTAAAATCGTGACCAATAAATCAGTTATAACGCGGTTATAACTACTCCCTGAAACCAAAGACAAGTCATATTTCTAGCATGGCAACGCCCGCTTGGAAGCAGTGTGGCCAACTGAAGCGGCATGAAATGCACATGAAATGTCACTTTTTGTTGTCAGAAAGCCCTTGCCCATTGTTTTGTTACGCGAATGCTGATCGAATTTATAGTGGTATTTTGCAGGTCAGCTCTCAGGATATCGATGATTCTTGCGGCGTATGGCTTAGTGAAACGATATTTAGTTTTAAAATTGTAATCATCCAAATCGAACGGGTCGTATCGAAATTTGAAAATTTTTGGTCGCCTATCACGACGCATTTTGATTTCTTCCAATAAATCCAAATCGATCATATCATCCAAGTCGACAAAATCCATTATTCGGCTAAAACGCAGGATTTCACAGCAGTATAAAAGGCGTCGTAACACGGCTATTACAACGAAAGCGCACGATTCGCGAACGAGAAGCTCCACGTCCGCGGCTGTCAGGTGGCTGTCAGTTTGAAACAGCTGTTACGCCGGTCGGCCATTTTTAAGTTAATACTCCGTTAAACCGCTGTTATACCTGGCCTAGGGGTGGTATAGCGGAGTTATAGTGCGGATGGAAATCCAGTACCACTATTCCATGCTTATACCCGAGATGATCAGTGGTGTAAGCTATACCGCGTTTATTGGTAACAGATTTTCTTATACCTAGTAATAACAGAGGTATAAATTTTACAACTCGTTTATTGGTAAGGCTGTTATACTTTACATAAACTGGTGTTTCTTTTTGTGCTTTAGTCTTTTGTGTCTGAGGAAAAGGGTTTTCTGTTGGCAAAATTCAATGACGATCAAATAGCCCACCCTCTGAGATCGTTCTTTTTTAGGTTAACTTTTTTTCTTTTCAAAATTTCTTGCGGGTATCTTTTTTTTTCTTGAATAAGTTTCCTTCTTTTCCTTTAAAAGTAGGTGGCGTCCTTTTACTTTGATTCTTTTGGGTTTTGGTGGATTCTACCGTGTTTTTTCTAAACACGGTAGGTTAGAAATTAGAGGTTATAAAATTGGGTTAGAAATTAGAGGTTATAAATTAGAGGTTATAAATTAGAGGTTATAAATTGGAAATATGGGACGTGGTTTAGGTTGCGTTGAAATCGTAGGCGATTAAAGAACAGGATTCCATTCGTTCTTTACATTAAGGTGCAAAATGTGTAATGAAAAATTTTACATAGAAAATGACGCTCCTGGAGACCAACTCACTGTTAACCACTATGCTGTTGCTGAACAATCGCAGTTGACAATGGACACTCAGCTACAAGAGTTTTCTGCAACACTAAGTTTACCAATTATGACACCAACGTCATACAAAGCCTGTCATTGTAAAATTCAAAAGTATTGGGAAAAAGTTTCAGTCGAGAGTATGAATCAAGCAGCAGCAAAAGAAAGAGAACTAGCTTTAGCTGAAAGTCGAGTCGACAAATATGGTATACCAATCGTAGACAAAGTAGTCGATGGGTATTGGTGTAAGCGGACTTACAAAAGAAATTACTCGGCCTTATCTGGTGCTTCCACCATTATTGGGAGAAAAACAGGAGAAATACTGTTTTTAGGTGTTAAGAATAAATACCGTTCAATTTGTGCTCAAGCTGAAAATAAAAAACAACAACCGAAAACACACAAATGTTACAAAAATTATAGTGGACCATCCAAGGCAATGGAATCTGAAATTCTCGTCGAAGGTTTTAAATGTTCAATTGATATACATAACCTGATATATGTTTCCAAATATTTTATTTTGATCTACGAGCCCGCGTAGACCTCCACAAAAAATTCGAATCAGCCAGAATGGCACTGGGGTATGGCAGTACAACCATGAGCGATGCGGACTTAAAGAAGTCTCTCTTGCGGGGAGATTACGACAGCAATAGTATAGCTCACGCTATTGGCCTTCAATGCCAGAATGATTGGACAACAATTGGAGACTTTTGCTTTCCTCCTCCAATGCACTGGAAAGTAATGTTGTATGACTGGACGCCAGAGATACCGAAATTTTATTTAAATGCCTTTCAGCTGTAACAAAAACTGCTTTTTTCGTGACATTTCTTTCGCGATTCATGCTTTTCCGTGTGCAGATCCATGTAATTACATGTTTCGGTGTCATTTGCACACGTTTTCTGGCGTCTCTACTATTTTTCCGAAGTTTTCTGCTTCATTTTCGTAACGTCGTAATTAAGTCAAGGACTTGACTTAAAAGTCGACTGTAAAAGTCGTAAAAACCGTTTTCTGACGTTTAAGAAGGTGTCGAACGCTACGGTTACGGCAATGACGTCTCTATTCTCGTTGGTTCAGCCGGAAACGTCAAAAGGATTGACAATTGGCCACAGTTGGCCAAAGAACTTCGCCAAAATTTTGGCAGTCAAACCTTCGACCGCGATATGTTGAAACGGGCTCGCGCTCGAATTCAGAGACCGGATGAACCTCTTCATCTTTTTGTTACTGAAGTATTGGGTTATTTTAATAAATTATCCAGGCCCTTGCCGGAGGCGGAGCAGCTGACAATCCTAGTACCCAATTTAAAACCTTACCTGCAACAATGTTTCGCGTACATCCCTGTTCATTCCATACAAGAACTGCTTCATGTGGGGAAACAGCAGGAACTCACGCATGTGGCTATAAATGAATACAATGCTAACCTGCAGGCACTTTCAAAAGCCAAGCCTTCTGCGTCTAGAGCAGTTCACTCTGTCGATTGTTCTGGTGCCGGTAATAATAGCACGGACGTTCCTCTTGAGGAACGTCTTCATCAGTGCACAGTGTCCGCTGTCGATTCCCTTTCCAACCGTACTCAAGAATCCCATAGAGGTTCGAGCAATCGGGGTGGTTTTCACCGAGGTGGTTACTCCCGAGGCAAACCGAATAATGCGGGTGGTCCTCGAGGAGCGTATAGTGGTCATCAGAGGGGTTCACATCACGGGCACTCCAAGTACTGTTACCGTTGCGGTAAATTTAATTTTACCGTGACAACTTGTCCGGATTGTTCCAAAGGTAATAATTCTCCCAATTCTACTTCTGCCGATTCAAAAAACTCGAGAACCGAGACAGAGTGAATGCGTTTGTTCACTCTGTCTCTGCCTTGTTCGAAGAGGAAAAAGACAACCGTCGTCCATTTTTAGATGTTGCGTTGGGTGATATTGCGGTTTGTGGCTTGCTTGACACTGGTTCGAGCGTCACAATTTTGGGTGCCGACTCACATCGATATTTAATTGAGATCGGGTATACCCTGCACAAGACTTCGTCTTGGACCTTAAGTACCGCAAATGCTAGTACGGTTAGGACGATCGGTTATATGTCTTTGCCTTTCAAATTTAATAATCATTGTCAAGTGATCCGAGCGGTTGTGGCTCCGGATATTGGCACTTCTCTTATATTAGGCATGGACTTTGTCCGACAATTTGATTTGGCTCCGGAAATTGTGAAGTTCGTTAGGTTTGAGGATAGTAATGTTAGTTGGCATTCAGTCGGCGAAGTGAGGGTTTTGCATCCTTTCGCTTCTCTGACTGAGAATCAGCAGTCCTTAGCAAACAAAATGATCGATGGTTTTCGAAAAGTCTCGACAGACGTTAAGGGTCTTGGTCGAACTAATTTAATATCCCAGGTTATCGACACGGGTAATCATCCACCGGTGAAACAGCGATATTATCCCATGTCTCCCGCTCGTTTAGCGTTGTTAAATGAGGAAGTTGATCGTATGCTAGAGTTAGGAGTTATTAAACCTAGCAAAGGGGGTTGGAATAACCCAACAATTTTTGTTCCGAAGTCCGATGGGACTTTAAGATTTTGTCTGGATAGTAGGAAGCTCAACTCGATAACGAAGCCGGATGCGTACCCTCTTCCGAGAATTACTACCATCCTGGACAGTTTACGAGACGCTAACTACTTGTCTTCCATCGACTTGTCGGCCGCCTTTTGGCAAATCCCCTTAGATCCGGCCTCTCAGGAAAAGTGCAGTTTTACGGTTCCTGGACGTGGTTTCTTTGCTATGCAAGTCTGTCCGTTCGGCATGCGCAATTCTCCTGCCTGCATGCAACGGCTCGCTGATCAGTTGTTCGACCCGTCGTTCGATAACAAAGTATTTTGTTACCTAGATGATATCGTTATTGTCTCTTCAACTTTCGAAGAGCATATTTCATTGTTAAACCGAGTGTTAGATCGTCTCGTTTATGCGAACCTAACGATTAATTTCAAAAAGTGTCAATTTTTTCGTCGAGAACTTAAGTACCTAGGGTATGTAGTAGACTCGCATGGTCTACATACCGATCCCGAAAAAGTACAATGTATATTAGACTTTCCGACTCCTAGTTCGCCTAAGTTGGTTAAAACTTTCCTTGGGATGGCCGGTTGGTATCGTCGGTTTATCCGAAATTTCTCCTGTATTGCTGCTCCTCTGTCACGTTTGACCAGTACCCGCAAAGGTGCTTCCGCATTTTCGTGGTCACCAGAAGCGGAAGAGGCCTTTCAAAAATTGAAGTCAGCTCTAATTTCTAGTCCGATACTAGCTTGTCCGGACTATACAAAGCCATTTGCGTTACACTGCGACGCATCGTTGTACGGTTTAGGCGGCGTACTTACCCAGACAGTGGATGGCGTAGAACATCCCATCGCTTTCACGAGTAGGACTCTCTTACCCGCTGAAACGCGATACTCTGCTACCGAACGGGAGGCCCTAAGCGTGATTCATGCAATCGAGCATTTTCGCGGCTACTTAGAGGGCGGCCCCAAAGTCAAAATCTTCACGGATCATGCCAGTCTTCTTTGGTTTTTGAGTCTGAAAAATCCAACTGGCCGTTTGGCCAGATGGGGTATTCGGCTGTCCGCCTTTGACTTTGAGATCGTCCATAAGAAAGGTGTCGAAAATGTGGTTCCTGATGCGTTATCGCGTTTGTTGCCCGTTTCATCTGTTTCTGTGGTCGCCGATCCTTGGTACAACGATTTGTTCCAAGCGGTATCTAATAACCCTGCCGCTTACCCTAATTACCAGATTAAGGATGCAGAGTTGTATCGCTACACGAAGGGAAAGTACCAGCTCACCAGCGCTTATGACTGGAAGTTAGTGGTACCCTTACCTCTCCGAGAGAAGCTTATACACGATAACCATGCGTCCGATCTGTCTATGCATTTTGGGGTTTTTAAAACTCATCGTCGCCTAGCAATGCGCTATTTTTGGCCGAATTTGCACGGAGATGTGGTCAAATTCATTTCCCAATGTGAAACCTGCCAACAGTATAAACACCCAAATATTTCTCCTTTGGGTCAGTTAGGCAATCCAAAGTCTTGTTCTTTCCCTTTCCAGATGGTCTCCGTCGATTTGTTGGGTCCCTATCCGATGACGAGAGATCGGAATATTCACATACTAGTAGTTACTTGTTGTTTCAGTAAATACTGTTTGCTTTTCCCTTTAAAGAGGGCTACTAGCAAAATCGTGAGTCGTATCATGGAGCATGAAGTTTTCCTGCGTTTTGGTGTCCCTCAGTATGTTATTTCCGACAACGGAAAACAATTTATTGGAAAGGAGTTTACCGAACTAATGTCCAAGTATCGGATACCTAAGGTTTACCTAAATCCGAAGTATTGCCCTCAGGTCAATCCAACTGAGAGGCAGAATCGAGGAGTTGTCACGGCGTTGGCGTTGTCTGTAAAAAACGACCATCGCTCTTGGGACCTCCACCTTTCTGCCATTCAGATGGCGATCAATTCGGCCGTTTCGGAGGCTACGGGTTTCAGTCCTTTCTTCTTGGTTCATGGTCGAGAACCTATCTTAGACGGTTCGTTTTATACTCAATCTCCTGAGTCCCAAGCTGAGGTCCTTTTTGGCAGTCGTTTGTCCTACGCTCAAGATCTGAGCGAACTTTCCGGCGTTTTTCATACCGTGAGGAAGAAACTTGATAATGCGCATGCTCACAATAAAACGTATTATGACCGTAAACACCGTCCTGCGGAGTTTGAGGTGGGCGATACGGTTTACAAGAAAACGTACTTCTTGAGCAATGCGGGGAATTATTTTATTTCAAAGTTTGCCCCACGTTATGAAAAATGTCGGATAGTCAAGAAACTGTCGGCTCTGGTATACGAGTTGGTTAATGCTCAGGGAAAGAATATTGGCTCTTGGCATATTAAGGATTTCAAATTAAATCCTAAAGGGTCTAAGTAATTTGTGTAATTTGTATGTCTCTCGTTAACATTCTTCGGAAAGTTGTCTTTATGAGTTCGACTAGATCGACTTTAAAAATGTGTTCCTTACAAAGGTGTAGTACCGAGTGGTTACTATCACTGAAATCATTTCGTTTGAGATCAGTCTTGCTAGTAAACCTGTCTAGCAACACTGTAGATTGAATTTATGTCATGAGAGGGAAGTATGCAAGGTGATGGTATGAAAGGTAGTATTGGACATTTTTCAAATACCGGAGGAGGTATTAGTTCTGTCGTGGTCTAACAATATAGTCATCGGTTTCTTTGTCCACAGCCAGTATTTGGTTTGATTATTGGACGTTGTTGGTGTTCCTTCAGTAGGAGTGGTGGTTTATTACGGTTGTTTAGGACACCAGGTTTTGTTGTTTTTCTTTTACATGGGCTTTGTGCTTCCATGGTAAGTAGTAGTTTTGTTGTTGAAGTAGTTTTGTGTACTCTACGGGAAAGTGGAGAGTTTTCCAATGGCAGTTGACCTCTGCAGAACTTACCTACCAGGGTTTCCACTTTAGTTAACGGGAAGATTTTGTTTATTTATTTGTATGTTTTTGTAGACTTGTTTACCCTTATTGAAGGTAGCTTGGTCATTTGGTTTAGAAGAGTATTTTTTTTTCCTGTCTTATACACTGTTATAGACGTTGTGGCGTTTTTGTTAACCCTTGAGAGTGGAGCTAGAATCGGGACGATTCATTTGAAATCGTTCGTTGGCTCTTCCGATTTCTTTTTGGAAGGGGGGCTGTAACAAAAACTGCTTTTTTCGTGACATTTCTTTCGCGATTCATGCTTTTCCGTGTGCAGATCCATGTAATTACATGTTTCGGTGTCATTTGCACACGTTTTCTGGCGTCTCTACTATTTTTCCGAAGTTTTCTGCTTCATTTTCGTAACGTCGTAATTAAGTCACAACTTGACTTAAAAGTCGACTGTAAAAGTCGTAAAAACCGTTTTCTGACGTTTAAGAAGGTGTCGAACGCTACGGTTACGGCAATGACGTCTCTATTCTCGTTGGTTCAGCCGGAAACGTCAAAAGGATTGACAATTGTCCACAGTTGGCCAAAGAACTTCGCCAAAAATCAAATTGTCGGACAAAGGTCAAAACGTCAAAAGGTGACATCACTGTTCTTTCGGGGTCGTACAGTTTGCGCCTATCAAAAATGGCATTCTTTTGTGGTTTTGGAGTTTGGAAGCGCAGGCGTAAGAGGGGCTGACGATCGGCGTCGCTGCCGACGAGTATAGCGCGGCGCAGTTTTTAAATTCATGTAGTTCTTTTCTGGTAAGCGATTATTGTCAATTTTTTTGCGGTTAGCACATGTCGGCGTATCGACTTCTAACCGGCTTTTTTTTTCTTGGCTTCAGACGGGCGGGCGAGCACCTCTATTTTTATACGAATTATCTTTAATCCACCTGCAAAGCATCAACTGCCGTAGCGTGGCGGCCTGCTTCTCGGAGCATTTTTTTTTGAGATCGGAGATTCAAATTCCGGACCTACCTACTGTCAACTTTTGGCGAAGTTCTTTGGCCAACTGTGGCCAATTGTCAATCCTTTTGACGTTTCCGGCTGAACCAACGAGAATAGAGACGTCATTGCCGTAACCGTAGCGTTCGACACCTTCTTAAACGTCAGAAAACGGTTTTTACGACTTTTACAGTCGACTTTTAAGTCAAGTTGTGACTTAATTACGACGTTACGAAAATGAAGCAGAAAACTTCGGAAAAATAGTAGAGACGCCAGAAAACGTGTGCAAATGACACCGAAACATGTAATTACATGGATCTGCACACGGAAAAGCATGAATCGCGAAAGAAATGTCACGAAAAAAGCAGTTTTTGTTACACAGCATACACTTCCAGACCCCAGTAACCTCGCTCGTTAAAGCTATGCTGAGGATAGTTCATGTCCCCTTTGTAGCAACACCCCTTGCACAGCTAGACATATTCTAGCCGGCTGCAAGGTGGCCTTGGATCAAGGACGGTACACTTATCGCCACGACAAAGTCCTTGCTGTTATTTGCGAGGTACTTAGCCTCTCAGTGGCTCGTGCCAACAAGGGTTCCACAGTATCGACCAAACCTCCAATACAGTTTGTGCGGGTTGGCTCTAAAGGCAAAAAACATCTCACTGCAAAACCTTTCTCAATAATCGAGAAAGCTTCAGATTGGATTATGGAGGTCGATTCGGTCTCTAAGCAGTATAAATTCCCTGAAAGTCTCGAATGCACAGCCCTGCGTCCAGATATAACTCTTTACTCTCTATCTCGGAAGATAGTTCTTATCGTAGAATTAACTGTTCCATGGGAATCAAATATTTCAAAAGACCACGAGTACAAATTAAATAAAAACCATGATCTCGCAAATGCCATCACCCGGAACGGCTTCACTGTTCACCTTCACGCGGTGGAAGTAGGCGCTCGTGGCCTGCCAGCTAAATCTTTGTTTCACCTTTTTTCGACTTTAATGCACATACGGGTGTAGATCGGACGGGTTGGGAAGAAACGATGGGAAGATTTGGACACGGCGAAATTAACGACAATGGACTACGCCTGTTATCGTTCGCATTGTCGAACAACATGATCGTCTGAAACAGCATATTTCGTCATCCCCGCAAACATCAACTAACGTGGCGAAATCCAACCGGTAAAGATTCAGCAATGTTGGACTACATTTATATCAATTCGAGATTTCGATCAACACTCAAAGACGTACGGGCGATGCGTGGACCCGATTGCGGATCGGATCACTATCTCGTTCGAGCGAAATTACAAATGCGACTACAACGAGCGAAGAAAAAAGCGCCACCACCAGCCAAGAGAAACTGGGCATGTCTACAGGACCCAGCCATTGGACAGAAATTTCAAATCAGACGATATCGACTTTGAAGAAATGCAATTATCGGAGTCCCTTGTGAAGTGTGCAACGGAGCTGTGCCCACCCATCCGTCGACGGTCGCAGCAATGGATTTCGGACGACTGTTTAGACCTCGTCGACCAACGAAAACGGATGAAACACGTCAATTTCGAAAAATACCGATTATTGAACAAAGAAGTCCGACAAAGAATGAAATTGGAACGAGAAGCGCATTGGAATAACGTTGCGGCCGAATTGGAAGAAGCAGCATCGAGGCACGAATACCGGACGTTGTACCAAACAATCCGACGGTTAGGCGGGAAAACAACATCAACGAACGACAACATCAAGAAATCGGATGGAACTTTCGTGATCTCCCCCCAAGAGTGCCTGCAGCGGTGGAGGGAATTCTTTAATCAGCTGCACAATCACGATCCGCCTCAAGGTCCAGCACCGCAACCGCCGATTATCAATCAGCCGGCGAATCCGTTTTCCGATAACGAACCAACAATAAACGAAGTGAAGACGGCAATAAAATCGCTGAAAAATGGTAAAGCGCCGGGTCTAGATCAAGTTACCGCCGAGATGATCAAAGCCGGAGGTGACATTCTATTACAACAACTACATGTTCTCCTAACGCATATTTGGCAATCGGATCGTATTCCATCGGCATGGAAGAAAGCCATCGTTGTGCCAATTTTAAAGAAAGGCGATAGCAGAGAATGCAGGAATTATCGCGGTATTAGCCTTCTTTCAATAGTCGGCAAAGTATTTACAAAAATCATACAGTCGAGGCTACAAAAACATCGAGAACAAACGAGCCGAGAGGAGCAAGCAGGATTTAGACCATATCGAGGATGCATTGATCAGATATTCGCTCTTCGTCAGCTAATGGAAGAAAGAATACGGTGCGGCAAACGAACAATCGTCGTCTTCATAGACTTTAAATCCGCCTTCGATTGCATCGATTGGAACAGCTTATGGAGTGCCTTGGAGACAGAACACGTGCCACCAAAAATCATTAAACTTCTCCAATCATCGTACGATGGCTTAACCAGCAGCGTTCGAATCCGTAACGATTTGTCTGAGGAATTCCCGATTCAAACTGGTGTTCGACAAGGAGACGTCGCATCGCCGCTACTTTTTAACGTGGTGATCGACGCGATTATGCGGAGAGCATTCGACGGTCGACGCGGAGTTAGATACGACCAATCAAACTTCATAACCGATTTGATGTTCGCCGATGATAGCGCCGTTTTCGCCGACACTGATGCCGAAGCAACGGACATTTTATACGACATATCCGGAATTGCTCAATCATATGGATAAGACCAAAGTGCTCACTACGGACGGTTCGAAGGCCAGCGTTTACCTCGATGGAACCCAAATCGAACAGGTCCCACAATTCAAGTATTTAGGATCGTTGGCTACGGAAAAGAAAGTGGCATCGACGGCCGATGTCCACAGCCGGATCGGTCAGGCAACAGCAACATTCGCCTCGCTCAAGTGGTGCATATGGAAGCGAATGAATATTACCATCAAAATCAAAGTACGACTATACCGAACGTTGGTTCTTCCCATTCTTCTTTATGGATCGGAAACGTGGACGTTACTACAATCGGACCTCAAAAAGTTCGAAGTCTTCCAAATGCGATGCTTGAGGCAGATTCTCGGTGTCTCACTCCGCGACCGAATTCGAAACGAGACCATTAGAGAAAGATGCGATCTAGTAACAACGATCGAAGAAGAAGTACAAAAACGTCGACTACGATGGTTCGGCCATGTTTGCCGAATGAACGACAATCGCTTGCCACGTAAACTTCTTTGGCGAGACCGTCCGACAGAATGGAGAATTCAGCGATCGGCACCGAAGAAAACCTGGCTAAATAACATCAAAGACGACCTTAAAAATCAACGATTGTCGGCTAGGGATGCTCGAGACGTGGCAAAAAATCGTCAAGAATGGAAGCGAATCGTGAATGGAGTACGAGATCCAGCGGCACCGACAGCAGCGTATTGGCTGCGAGGGCGACCCCCTCTCCAATCGCCGGCTACGGAATAAATAATAATAATAATAATAATACCTTTTTAAAGATCTTGGTCTCTCCAGGAAAATAATCAATTCCTTTCTAGAAAAAATATCCAAAACCGCAATTTCTGCATCTCAAATTCTATGGCTTCGAAGGGGGAGTGAATGGGTGGTAAGGTGAACGCTCACATGTGGCAAGACAGCTGTCCTAAACCTACCACAGCCGGTCGTTAGTCCGAAATCCACCGTTCACCTCCCAGAAGTCTAATAATTATATATGATGGGCCCGATTTTTGGTCGGTGAATTCCATGGCAGCTCCGTTTGTATTTTATTTTTTTTATTTTTTATTTACTGGCTGAAGTCTTTGAAGCTTGCCTCTGGCTCTGAAGCAACATTTGACATAACCAAACAAATTCTACTCCAGAGAGTACTTCCGGTGTTATGGCTGCTTCCGATATTATGCCTCTGATTTATTTACCTCATTACAAAAGCTTGCTTTGCACCGACTATGATCGCCAAAAGCGTGCGAATGGGCCAACAGAAGATCATTATAAAACGGTACAATAATGCACCTTCTCTCTGATTCAGAATCAGTTTTATAAATATCTATGATTTTGCGAAATGTTTTTCTAAGGGTCATGATTTTTTTCTGTGCCAATGCGTCCGGAATCGCAATAGATATTTTGTGTCCGTTTGTAACTGGACTAATTTATTGCACACGTTTCTAAGTACATGATTTCTGCACTCTTTTTTCCACCGTGAGATGGTCATACGGGCGACTTCTCAATATTTTTGCATATGTGTTTGAATCGCCATCAGAAACAATGCTGCTGTCAATGAGGCATGCACTTCGATTGAGCATTAGAAACGCTCTAGGAGAATATCAGATTCCATACCAGTAGACGGACCGTTGTAATTTTTATAGCACACTTGTGTTTTAGGCCCAATCTGCACAATCTAATAGCATATATAACCAATGCTATATTGAGTTGTCGACTACAACGGGCGAGCCCGTCACCACAGGACGTTTTAACGATTAGTCGTTCTATCGACCTGCAGTGAGCGAAGAAGACTTTGGACAAAACAATCCGACTTCTAGCTACGCCACAACCCGTAAGAGACCAACTCCTTACCGCGAGAAAGCCAGGAATGCTACCTGGCGGGCAACACTCGCGCCCTTACTTCCAATTGTGACCAGATTTCTCCGGTCTCTCGATTGGTTCCGAGTTCGAGGTCGCTTGCGCAATCCTCTCCCTTACAAAGCGGTGAAACGGTATATACCGAATCTATCGCGGACCACGGCGTCCTTTGCCCGGCTCTGAACCGGGATCGGATGGCCAATGGTCATTTCAAGAGCAGTCGCCGTAAGGTACGCAACCACCCCCGCTCTATAGGAAACAATACAGCTTCCAGACTCCCCCGACTGTTAGTCGGAGTGCACAATCGATTGGCTTGCGCCGCACGGTGTGCAGACCGTCCAGGAGCGCCAGAGGTTTAATTCCCAGGGAAAACTGACCAGGGCCAGAGTCCTACCCAGGTTCGCACCCCGTGCGTGGAGGCCGTCGGATGGGTGTTGATCCGTGAGTATGACCGACCCTGAACACATGGGTCTTCGTGGCCAACCCATCATGGGCCCGTTAGCTCCCTAATAACCAATGCTATAGCGCATTTTCTTCCTCGAGGAGCCTGCGAGTCTCGCAAGTCTTTCGACGAGCCATCGTAATCATTAATTGCCACTGCCTCCATAGCCATTCTCAGCTCGGTCTCTGAGCCTGAACCGTCTACGGGTCGACCCGTGCTATCGAAGTAGAGCGTACTCGTCCACGTGGTCAGTGTCCTCGGAGCCGCTGCTGTTCGTACGAGCCAGCTTGCGCAGTAGCACTGTCTACCAGCTGTTGGCTAATTGGCTTCCGGAATCTTCAATACCTGGAGTACTAAGATGGCAGTTATAATCAGACTGATTTTATTGGATTGGTAAATATTGATAATGAAAGCAGCCAAGGATGTATCCAGGGGCGGGGAGACACAGGGGATGCGCCCCCCCCCCCCCCATTTTTTTTGAGTAAAAAATAAAGTCTAAAAAAAAATGAGAATCAGGGAGAACCCGCAACTTATGTACCTAGGCAGGGGGGGGGGCTAGTAGGGATTTAACCCCCGGAAATCCGGAGTATTTTCATTATACGGGAAAATTCATGTTTGGTGAGTGCCGCACGCATTGTTTAATTGAACGTTCCTCCCCAAAACTAAAGTTTGTATACACGTCTGAAAGCAGCCGCCATTGCCATGCAAAATAGATTGCAAAATGGTTGCCTTTCATTTTATTTTGAAACGAGTGCCTGAACATTCATCGATTGCTGTGCCAGTTGACACTGGGTCCAATTGCGTTTCTATTGAGTTAAAATTAAGTCGCTTTAAAAATAAGTAGGATTAGTGCGTGCATTAAAATAATAGCTATCGCGTTTCTGTCAGATTTAACACACGTAACAAAATCTGCGACTTCGTTCTATGTCTATGATAATGTACTAAAAAGCTGGCAGCACAGCTTTTTTGAAACCTCAAAATCGGCGCTCTGAATCCATTTTTCGCGCGCGGCTAGCTAACAGATTTGTTTGGCATTTCTTTTGATCCGAATGATATCTGATGTAGCGGTGTTCTAACCACCTTCTCGTACTAAAAGATAACATATAATTTACTGATTATGACATAAGGTGTAGTAGAGCGTCTAGTGGTAGCACCTTTCAGGTTACTTCAGCCGGCTCTCGTTACTGAGGGTGGAGAACCACACTGGTCCACAGGCGTTCTACAAATCTCTCACCAGTGGCTCCAAGTAGCTGTTGTACACGCAGCAGCCACACCGCGGTAAACCTCGTCGGCTCGTGGACTAAACCTGGTCGAGGGGGGCCTGCACGCTTCGGCGGACAGGTCTGATTGCGGATACCTCCTGCATAGTGTACGAAGACTGACCCGGCGAAGAAGGCAACTCGACAGCTTATAAGCGACGGATGTTGGCGGAAGCGGCGGGACAGCACGGCATCGTGGAAGGCCTAGGGCGTCCGGTTGAGGGCTTAAAACCGACGGCCAGAAACTGCATCCCTCTTTCCTCCAATCGTGGCGGATCTCCGCTCCATTGGCACACAGATTGCAGGGACGAGAGAGTGAGTCTACACCAGCACAACCGCTTACTCACTGTAAACTATTCACGCGCAGATGACCTCTTGTTTTTGAACATCGAACCGGACTTGTACCCAAGACCTGCGGCGATAGTGCACTGGTGGTGGGGTCGTGTCTTGATGGGATATCGGCTCTAGCTGGAAGCTACACGTAGGCGGTCAGGCGAGAGCGGTCGCTCTTCGGACTCACGGTGTTGAGAGGACGAGCTCGGCAGCACGCCTGACGACAAGGCAGCCCTATTTAGGGACGCACTGCCTTCCCTAATCCAGGGAGGGGCCTAGAAAAGGTGGCCTAAACAAAGCTCACACCAAAACCTTCTCATATAGCAACCGCGGTTGTATGAGCATCAAATCTTACGCGGTGCGAACAATAAGATAACACATTTGAAACAAACAACCAACGAACTGTGCATTGCCGCTTGGAATGTGCGTACTTTAGTTGATAGCGAACACAACATCTGCCCAGAGCGTAAAACCACTATCATAGCTAAGGAGCTCTCACGGTATAAAGTTGATATAGCAGCAATCTCTGAAACACATCTATTGGAGGAGGGTGAACTCTGCGAAAAAGGTAGTGGCTACACCTATTATTGGATTGGTCGACCAGTAACCGAGAAGAGAGGGAACGGTGTCGGTTTTGCTATCAAAACCAAAATCGCCAAATCGCTGTTTGAGTTACCCAAAGGAGTGAGTGACCGACTGATGACCCTGCGCCTTCTGCTCGCAGACAACAAATATGCCACCCTAAATATGACACTCATGGCCTCCGACGAAGATAAAGGCAAGTTCTATGATGACCTCCGAATCACCGTTGAAGCTATACCACCCGCAGATAAGATCTTGATCCTCGGAGACTTTAACGTTCGGATCGGTGCGGATAACTCAGCCTGAAAAAATGTACTTGGTCCTAATGGTATAGGCAGTTGCAATAGCAACGGTCTCGACATACTGTCATTTTGCTCGCAGTTTGGCCTATGCATTACAAATACCTTCTTTCGGCTTCCCACAAAGCACAAAACCACATGGATGCACCCGAGATCTAAACATTGGCATCTCATAGATTACATCATAGTGCGAAGAAAAGATCTCAAAGACGTTCTCATAACGCGTGCAATGAGAGGTGCAAACGGCTGGACGGATCACCGTCTTGTACGGTCCAAACTGCGCATGGCACTACAAAAACCTCGTCGAGCCTCTCACAAGAAGCCCATCAGAGCACTGTGTGCTGGGCTCATCAATGACAACGAGGCTAGGGCTAGACTAGACAGCAATTTTCACTTGATTACGTCTAACACAGCGAACGGAGACGAAAACTTGGACTTAACTTGGACAAACATGGCCGCTAATCTATCACAGGCAGTTTCTGTATCCCCCCCCCCCCCCCCCCGCCAGCAAAGAAACATCAGGATTGGTTTGATGAGAATGACTATGAAATTAAAACTCTACTCGCAGAGCATAGACACTTCCTACAGAATCCGGCTACTGCATCATCTCAGAAGGCTAATACCCAAAAAGCGCTGAAACAAAAATTCCGCACTCTCAAAGACACCTGGTGGCTTGAAAGAGCTGAAGAACTACAACGATGGGCTGACACTTAACAGATAGGGAAATTTTACCAGAGTCTCCAAACCATCTTTGGACCACGAGTCAAAAAGGTTGTTCCGATGCGCAGCCAGGATGGCTCCAAGCGTCTCACCGACAAGGGTGATATCCTATCCAGATGGAAGGAACACTTCCAGAGCATCCTCAATCCTCCAAGCTCTACCTACGACCCTACCTGTCTGAACAACGTGCCATGTAGACCAGTTATCCACGAGCTTGGCGAACCTCCCAGCTTGTTCGAAATGCAAAAATCCATCCATCGCCTCCAAAATGGTAAAGCCCCAGGTTCTGACGGCCTGCCTCCAGAGGTATTTAAGTACGGCGGTCCAGCGATCCACAGCAGTTTATATCATCTCATCCTCATAATCTGGGCTCAAGAGACCATCCCACAGGCATGGAAAGATGCTTCTATATGCACGCTCTACAAAGGCAAGGGCGACGCTTCGGAGTGTGGATCATATCGCGGAATATCTCTCCTCGCAGTTGCTGGAAAAATCCTCGCACATATCATTAACTCAAGGCTAAGTGCACTCGCAGAAGAGATCCTACCCGAGAGCCAATGCGGTTTCCGGCCAAGCAGGGGAACCATCGACGCAATATTCGTCTTGAAGCAGATGCAGGAGAAAATCCTCGAGCAGCACCGTCCTCTACCTCTGTTTCATTGATCTTGAGAAGGCTTTCGACCGCGTCCCGCGGGAGGCCCTCTGGGAAGTCCTAAAGCGATCTGGCTGCCCCGCAAAATTTGTGAACATCATTCGCAATTTTCACGACTCCATGTTGGCTAGGGTGCAGTTCGATGACAGCCTTTCTGAGGGCTTTCCGGTTACATGCGGTGTAAAACAAGGTTGCGTAATGGCCCCTACACTTTTTGGCATCTTTTTTGGAGCCGTTATTTCTAATGCTGCCCAAAACTGTGTCGACCCTATCTCTGTAACAGTACGCAGTGACAAAGGAGTCTTTGACCTGTCAAGGTTTCGCGCAAAGACTAAATCTCGTCAACTGAGAATCCTCGACGCCCTATATGCTGAGCCTGCTTCATGGCTGACAGTTCTAGCGCACTCCAGTCGTACCTTAACCATCTTTACGAATCCTGCAATAAATTCGGTTTGACAATCAGCACGTCCAAGACCCAGGTAATGGCTCAGCCTCCGCGATGAAGTCCACCTGAAGAACCTAACATTCGCCTGGGTAACGGTGTCTTAGAGGTAGTATCTAACTTTCGCTACCTTGGCAGTGAGATTAGGAATGATAACCGTCTGGACACTGAAATCCCAGTACGCATAGCCAGAGCTGCCTCCGACTTCGGCAAACTAAACCAACGTGTCTGGAAATCGAATGATCTGAAACTGCAAACAAAGCTGGCCGTCTACAAAGCGATTGTCCTACCCATATTGTTATATGCATCCGAAACATGGTGCCTCTACAGGAAAGATATTAAAAAATTAGACGTCTTCCACATGAGGTGCCTCCGAAACATCCTGAGGATAACATAGGAAGACCGTGTGTCAAACACAGAAGTGTTACGACGGACGAAAATGCAGGGCATGGAAGCTATGCTCATGAAAGCTCAGCTGAGGTGGTGTGGGCATGTAGTGCGTATGAAAGACAACCGCCTCCCGAAAGCCGTGTTTTATGCCCAACTCTCAAAAGGCGCACGGAAAGTCGGCGGACAGCACCTACGCTACAAAGATGTATTAAATAGGCACCTAACCGCCAGTGGTATTCCACCTGAGAGCTGGGAGAGGGCTGCTTACAAACGCAGCGAGTGGCGCTCCACGGTGACCACAAAAATGAAAGAGTTTGAGGAAGCCCGGCTTGTAAACCTCGACTCAAACCGCCAACAGCGCAAAACTCGTCCGAAGCCCACGTACACATACACTTACAACAACTGCGGGGAACTCTACTGTAGTTGTTGTAATCGGACCTTCAAAAACAAACTGGGATTCACGAGTCACTTCCGCGCGCATCTTCGAAGAAGTCCTGTCAATCAAGAGGTCGCCGTCGTCGGATCACGATGAGGAGGACATCATGACATAAGACGAATTTATTCGAAATCGAAAGTATAATACACTTAAGTACGTACCGTTGTCGTTATTTATTCGATCTCCTTTGTAATATCCCAACATACGGGAACATTTCAGCAGTAACAGCAAAAACGGCAAATTCGTACGTAAAAACATAAGCGTCACCCACTAAGTCGCACCGAAAACGCGCGTTTTAAAATTGTCACGTTCAAGCCCGTTTTTATACGGACAACTGTCAAATTTTGAGAAACGGAATAGCGTTTCTGCGAGAATGAAAAAAAATTAATACAAACTGCATTAAACACCAAATCTGACAGATGAACCGCAATACCAATGAGACTTAAATTTTTTATTACGAATTTTGTAATAAATTTAATGCATTTTTTTACTTTATTTTAAATTGCCGAACAAGGCTGATACGATTATATCACATGCACTTGTTTTAAAACTTGTGACAGTTTTGCACTAAGAAAAATGTCCAGTTTGTTTTTTAAATCTATTGTCAGACTCAGCGCTTATTACTCCCTCTGGCAATGCATCCACTACAGGATTTGTTAAAAAGTATTTCCTGGGGTTCCAGGAACTGATTTTACTATTTTTACTACTGCTTACTTATTTTACTACTGCTTATTTAGTTCATTTTACTTTGATTTATTTAGGAAATTTAGCCGGATTCTTGTAAAATACAAATATTAGTATGTGGCCGGCGGCCATGGATCTATATATTGGAAAACAGGCGTATCATAAAAATTAAAAGCTGCAGATTTTAATAATCCATATTAAAATGAATCTTAGTTATTGCTCTTCCAAAAATTGTACACATATTCCAAATCAATAGAGTTTTTATTACTATTTGATAAACAAACAAAGGCACCGCCAGCGCCGCACAACGATCCAATGTCGTGCTGCATTTAGGTTGTATGTATTTTTGTTTGCATTTAGGCTGTATGTATTTTTGGTTGCATTTAGGCTGCTTAGGTTGAGAGGTTGACCTCTCGAGTAGCGGCATAATTTCATGGCAGACCGCGGCAATTTATTGGAATTTCTTGCAATATCGCCGCCCTCGACAAAATGTACTATAACTATGGAACTACTATAGCAATCATCAAAACTGTGCAATGATCGCATTGAAATTTCGTATATAGAATATTGAAATGTTGCATTTGTAGAGTTATTTAATGCAAAAAACTCAATAATTAGTAATGACGCCATAGTGCCGCACTCAATTTTTCAACAGGTAAAATTTGAATAAAATGTACATAACATTACTGAATTCGGTTGATAAGTGTTTTAGAATCAAATTTACTTACATATCTATTCATATTCCAACTGAAAACACTAAAAAAACAAAAAAACTTCACAACCTGATGTCAACCGACGGCGACAAACCAGCGATGTTTGACAATTGAATTTTACCATAAATATCCATTATAAAATCACGCCCGACGTTATTCTAGCGGCCGTCTATGTATCTATGGTAATAATGAGACATGTTCGTATGGATTTTAGGACCGTTCGAATAAGAAAATAATATTACTGTGCGCTCCGGGAGCAAGCCGCCAATATTGGTCGATACGCAGCCAACGGTGTTCTGATGTGCAACCAAATTTGGTCGTTATGTAGCCGAAGGTTTAAACCAAGTTTGTTTTTGTTTCAGTGGGAATTTGCCAGCGGCGGGGCCTAGTGGTGAACATGAACCGGTGGCAGGACCGAGTGGGGAATCTAACCCAGGAGCGCGGAGGAAAACCAAAAAACCAACGGATATCATAGGAAATGCAGGGTCATTGGTAACGCTCAAAGTCCGTAATAATACGCAAGAATCATCCAACAGAAAAGAGGCAGAATTCCTCACGAATTCGGGCATGGAAGTGAAGTACCTTAATTTGACGAGTGGAAATTATACGCTGAAAGATCATTTCAATGAAAATATTGGTCTGCTAACGGACTTTAGCGTTAATACAATTACAATACCGTTCATAAGACACACATGTAGCGAAAGCGATGATGACGAAGATACAGAGGATATCAATGGATCACATCCCCCCGATAGTCAAATAGAAAACACTCAAATGGAGACAGAAAGTCCTCCAGACGAGTCGGAAGATATGATGATCAGCACGCAAACTACATCGAACGAGTTACTAACTACATTGAATGATACGGACAGTCCCTTAAATGATGTTCTTACTTACTTGAGCGAGATTGCAGAGGATATCACTATTCGAATTACGGAAACAACAATCGAACCGAATCCTTCGGCTCTCCTAACTCTCCCCGCCATCGCTCCCGCTCCTCCCAATGCGGTACCGAAAGCCGCACCGCTGCCGCCGAAGCGAAATTCCGACCTCCTCGACGATCCCGCAAAGGCTACCGAATTTTTGGCCTTCTCCTATGGGCACTGCAAGAAATTGAAAATGTCAAACCCGATCGTGGATTTTGAACTCGACGAAAAGTTAATCATTAGCACTGTCAATAAGAGTAAGCACAGAATAGTGAGATTTCAGCAGAACCAGCCCAGCCCGTGCGACATTACACTGGACGACAGCAAGCTGCAGCTGTCTGGCACTTTTGTGCCTCGAGTGAGAACGCAGTATCGTAAACTCGAATGGAAAAGAGCCCTCTTAGAAAGCAATATGATGCTTTTAAGTGACGCCGAGGAAGGTGAGCCAAGTTTGTTGTTTATTTATCTACCATTTGAAAGATTCATCTACCAGTGAGAACAGTGGCATAACAGACATGTACAACCAAAAATGAGAACGACCTTTGGACAAAGACACTATATTTACCTAGCGAAAAAACTCCATAACATATTTACCACGCAATTAGGCCAAGCTACAATCATTCAAAATGACGCTCACTACAAAAGACTGGTAACATTATGGTTATTACACTCGACGAGGGAGCACTGTGAGTCGTTAGTAACTAACGTTATTAAATAGGTGCACAGATGATTTATATTACTTATTATTGTTATTATTATCTCATTAGCCTCATAACTGTATTCATATATCTCCCATATATATTATATCTCATTTAATTTAATAAATATTTTTATTTAACATATATACCAATATACTATAATAGTTATACAATATACACTTGTAGGATTTCCCAAGATAAAATAAAATACCTATACACCCGGCAGATGAACACAGTACTAAATATCACCTCAATACAGGCTCTGCCTAGTGAGGTGATAAAATCCCGCCGAAGCCTCACCTTTAGTAAATTTCCAGGGTTCACATTTTGTATGTACGACTAAATTATGTAAAACATACTATAGGAAATTTAATCATGTAATACTAGGGATAAATAAATAAATAAATAAATAAATAAAAAAATAAATAACTTAGTCAGTGCAGCCAGTGCACCGGGGCCTCAGGGAATTCTCAAAACTGATCGATGATTTTGCAGATAACAAATTAAGACAAAAACCATTCTAGAAACGTATGTGTTTATATATTTATATAACATTAAGTACTTAATTTAGATATGCAAAAAGTGGTAATGTAAAAAAAGTAATAATTAATAATTAATTTTTAATAATTAGAAATTCCAGTTTCGCACTTGGAAGTTCTACTCAAAATAAAGTAATAAAAACTGACTATTTCTCACCGGCATGCAAATGTGGAGAAATATAATTCAGTAAATAAATAAAATACAAACGGAGCTGCCATGGAATTCACCGACCGAAATCGGGCCCATCATATAGTATTATTACACTTCTGGGGGGTGAGCAGTGGATTCCGGACTAACGACCGGTCGTGGTAGGTTTAGGACAGATGTTTTGCCACATGTGGGCGTTCACCTTACCACCCATTCACTCCCCCTTCGAAGCCATAAAATTTGAGATGCGGAAATTGCAGTTTTAGATATTTTTTCTAAGAAGGAGTTGATTATTGTCCTGGAGAGACCAAGATCTTTCTAAGAAGGAGTTGATTATTGTCCTGAAGAAAAAGGTGAAACAGAGATTTAGCTGGCTGACCACGAGCGCCAACTTCCACTGCGTGAAGGTGAACAGTGAAGCCGTTCCGGGTGACGGCATTTGCGAGATCATGGTATTTATTTAATTTGTAATTGTGGTCTTTTGGGATATTTGATTCTATGATAGTTAATTCTATGATAAGGGCAATCTTCCGAGATAGAGAGTAAAATCAAAATCAAAATCAAAATGTTCTTTATTCATATAGACACAATTAAATATTATTTTTAATTTATGTTCTTATGATGCGTCCAAGCCTTACAGTAAAGAGTTATATCTGGACGCAGGGCTGTGCATCCGAGACTTTCAGAGAATTTATACTGCTTAGAGACCGAATCAACCTCCAGAATCCAATCTGAAGCTTTCTCGATTATTGAGAATGGTTTTGTAGTGAAATGTTTTTTGCCTTTAGAGCCATCCCGCACAAATTGTATTGGGGGTTTGGAGGGTACTGTCAAACCCTTGTAGGTACGAGCCACTGAGAGGCTAATTACCTCACGAATAACAGCAAGGACTTTGTCGTGGCGGTAGGTGTATCGTCCTTGATAGTAAATTATTAGTAAATTAGTAAATTAAAGCGATTTGTAATTAAAGCGATTAGTAAATTAAAGCGACATTACGTCATATTTCGTAATATATCGGGATATTTCATAAACATTACAAAATAATAACAACCATTTTTTCGCGAGCCGTTTGTTGTCGCCGAAGTGTTTTCTTTAAAAATTCCTGAAAAACAGCAAATGGACTATCTCAAATGACTAATACTCATTCAGAAACTACTTAAAATGCAAATTACTCACTGTTATCCAGTAACAAACACTCAAACACTGCACACACACAATTTTTATCACCAATTTCGCGGAGCCGTACGCGGCCGTGCGATTTGCCGACGGGAGACTGGGCGTTTGACGTCTATGCTCACTTTTTAAATCGTTGTTCGATATTACCACACGGAAATCTTGAATTAAAGATATTTTGGCCATATCGTTGCGCCCTCAGAATAATAAATAAATACAAACGGAGCTGCCATGGAATTCACCGACCGGAGTCGGGCCCATCATAATACTATTTTTTTACACTTCTGGGGGGTGAGTAGTGGATTCCGGACTTACGAACCGGCTGTGGTAGGTTTAGGACAGCTGTCTTGCCACATGTGAGCGTTCACCTTGCCACCCATTCACTCCCCCTTCGAAGCCATAGAATTTGAGATGCGCAAATCGCAGTTTTAGATAATTTTTCTAAGAAAGAGTTGATTATTTTTCTGGAAAGGCCAAGATCTTTAAAGAGGTGAAATAGAGATTTAGCTGGCAGGCCACGAGCGCCAACTTCCACCGCGTGAAGGTGAACAGTGAAGCCGTTCCGGGTTACGGCATTTGCAAGATCATGGTATTTATTTAATTTGTACTCGTGGTCTTTTGGGATATTTGATTCCCATGGAACAGTTAATTCTACGATAAGAGCCACCTTCCGAGATAGAGAGTAAAGAGTTATATCTGGACGGAGGGCTGTGCATCCGAGACTTTCAGGGAATTTATACTGCTTAGAGACCGAATCAACCTCCAGAATCCAATCTGTAGCTTTCTCGATTATTGAGAAAGGTTTTGTAGTTAAATGTTTTTTGCCTTTAGAGCCATCCCGCACAAACTGTATTGGGGGTTTGGAGGATACTGTCAAACCCTTGTTGGCACGAGCCACTGAGAGACTAATTACCTCGCGAATAACAGCGAGAACTTTGTCATGGCGGTAAGTGTACCGTCCTTGATCTAAGGCCACCTTGCAGCCAGCTAGAATGTGCCTAGCTGTGCAAGGGGTATTGCTACAGAGGGGACAAGAACTATCCTCGGCAAAGCTCCAACGAGCGAGGTTACTGGGGTCTGGAAGTGTATGCTGAAAGGCATTCAAATAAAATTTCAGCATCTCTGGCGTCCAGTCATAGAGCATTACCTTCCAGTGCATTGGAGGCGGAATGCAAAAGTCACCAATTGTTGTCCAATCATTCTGGCATTGAAGGCCAATAGCATGAGCCATACTCTTGCTGTCGTAATCTCCCCGCAAAAGAGACTTCTTCAAGTCCACGTCGCTCGTGGTTGTACTGCCATACCCCAGACCAGTGCCATTCTGGCTGATTCCAGTAAGGAACCTTTTGTGGAAGTCTACGCGGGCTTGTAGTTCATTTGAATCACTACAGCCACTTATTACGTGCTTCGATATTGCCGGATCTTTGGAATTGCACAGAATCGAATTTTTGGTTATTCTGGAGTTGGCGTAGAGCAGAGAGGGCAGTTTAAGCGCTAGCCCAAAATTTTGTTTGGACCTGAAGAGAGTCGAGGGGTCAGCTGGTTTGGCTAAGGACAGCCAGGATTTTAAACTAGCTGTCACCAGTGCATCTAGACGGGACAGTTGGGTTTTGGTAAAATCGTAAATAAGAAAGGGCCATGACAAATGTGACGTTAGATAATTGTCATAGATCCAGGCCTTACGAGGGCCAGAAATTAGCAAGGCATCTATTTTCGCCAGGCAACTTTTGAAATGCTCTATAACATGATCGCCCGAGACGTCTTTTCCCTGATGGGTGATTTTTCTGCCGAGGAATTTGAAATGATTGTTTGGGTCTATAAGGGAGATATTAGAGCCCTTATAGACCAATTTGGGGTCATAGGATGTAAATTTTGTGCCCATGCGGGCGAGTCCAAGGCAAAAACATTTGGAGGGCTTCACTTTTATACAGCCTGACCAGTCGCAGAAAAGCTCCACTTTCTGTAATAGCAGGGAAAGCTGCTTGGGGCTTCTGGTAATGAAAGTTAGGTCGTCGGCAAAAGCGAGGCACGACGAGGTGTATTGGCCGTCTGTTTTAAAACGGTAGCCCCACTTCCTGTCAAACTGGCTCAGGCTTTCCAGAAGTATATTAAAAACTATATTAAAAATCGTCGGGGAGAGGCAACAGCCCTGAAATAGTCCAATTGAATATGGTATAGAGCGGGTAGTCCATTCTTGCGTTTTAACATGGAAAGTCAGACAGTTGTAGTAGGAGGCTACAATGTCACGCACGACTGGTGGGAAGTTGTACCAGCGGAGTGCAAAGTGGAGGAGACTGTGTCGGACTGACCCAAAGGCATTCTCTAGGTCGAGCCAGCATACATTGATTTGGCGTTCGTGCTGTCTCGCATCCTTGATGGCAGCAGCCAGGAGAGAGTTGTGCTCGAGGCAGCCCGAGACGCCGCGCATGAAGCCTTTTTGAACTGATACTCCAAGGTACTCATTCCGGTGCATGAATTCGCTCATCCTCGTGTGGACTATGCTAAAAAAGATTTTGGCCACAGTGTCTGTGAGAGCAATGGGCCGAGCGTCCTTTGGTCCGGTGCAAACTGGGACCTTCGGAATTAAGATGACTGTCGCTCGGCCAAAATTCTGTGGGACTACACCGCTATTCCATATATTTCGGAAGATGGATCCTAAATATTGCAGAAGGCAGGGGCATTTTTTGTATACTAAATAGGGAATACCATCGGGACCCGGAGTAGAGCCCGACGGCTTCCTCTTTACTTGATTAAGAATCTCATCTAGTGATGGAGGTTGAGAAGCAAAAGCTACCGTAGGCAGGGGCGGAGGTGTAATGCCCGGCGGAGGGCTGTAATTATGGAGCCGCATTGGGTCCTCATACGTGGTCGAAAAGTATTCCGTGGCCATATCTTCCGGGATTTGGATTTTTCCCTTGGCGGCAGACAAAACCGTTTTGCTGTAGTTAAAACGGTTTTTGTCGAACCGGGCTTCCTCTTTGGATTTGAGAAATGCTGCCTTGCGCTTGTCGTTTTGCGTTGCTACGCTCTGTATGAGTTTTAGTATAGAGCGGTACGCGCGCGAGAAGTTGTGGCAGAGGGCTTTATCCCCGGCTTTCTTGGCTTCACGTAACTGGCGACGAAGTAGCCGCTTTTGCCTACGGAGCTTTGCCTTAAATGCGTTTTCTCTGTGAACCGGGTCGACATGGGTAGATTTTGGGTAAACACCCGAGAAGTATTCATGGACCGCCACCTGGAAGGATGACAGCTGGACGCTGGCAGGGGCATTACGGTTCACAGAGTGGTCAAGAATAGAAGTTAAATTATTATTATGAAATTCCCAGTCCTCTTTCGCAAGTGAAGGGAATTTTAGAGGAGGGAAGGATACGATTTGCGCGGGTAGAGGAGACCGGTCGGGTGACAAACTGCGGGCAGATGTGGAGTCAAGGGACATGTGAGGTTCAACTCTGTCCGTGACTCCTTGCGACGGTTTAAGACACTGACGTGCAGCGTCGCTATCATCGTGCCCAGCAATGTGTTTATTTAACCATGCTAATCGTTTATATTGTTTCCCGCAGATAAGGCAAGCAAGGTCCGGTGTCGTATACGGCATATAGTACGACGTTTCGAATCGTAAATTGCATTTTTCGCAGCGGCGAGCGCTTGGTCCGGTAGCGGACATTACGGAGTTTAGGCGGCCGACATTTATGTCCTGTAGGGGATGTTACGTAGCGAGCGGGTTAAAAATTGTAAATTTTATCGTCATTTTTATTAGATTCTCTATAAACGGTAATATTTCGTTTTGCTTATTTACATACAAAAATATTTAGATATCAGCTCATAAAACCAATAAAAATTTTGATGATTACTCAAAAAAAAAATATAATATGTTTGACAATGGAATTTTACCAGAAATATCTGCGAAATGACACGCGAAATTATTCTAGAGGCCGTCTATATATCTATTGTAATAATGAGATATTTGGTATGGATTTTAGGATACTTTCGAATTAGAAAATAATTTTACCGTGCGCTCCGGGAGCAAGCCGCCAATATTGGTCGTTACGTAGTCAACTGTGTTCTGATGTGCAACCAAATTTGGTCGTTACGTAGCTGAAGGGTTAATATACATAAACCATAATATACATAAGTATACATAGGGCTCGATTGCGTTTCTTCGTGAACTAAAAGCGGAAATTAGTCCGTGTGAACGAAACAGGGCAATGCGCTAGAGCGGAGTGTGAGATGACCGGTTGTCACTTTTTCGCATTAAAACTGCCCGCCAAGGTCAAATCTTACACCGCACGAAATATGTTAGAATTTATTCGGACGAGTATAAGTTCGGCAAGTAGTATTTATCGACGATCGTTCGTTTCATTCTCCGCTCTAACGTATTGCTCTGTCTCGTTCGCTTGGACTAATTTTAGTTTTAGTTCACAAAGAAACGCAATCAGGCCCAATTACTACCTGCCGAACTTATACTCGTCCGAATAAATTCGAGCATATTTCGTGCGGTGTAAGATTTGACCTTGGACAACCGGTCATCTCACATTCCGCTTTAGCGTATTGTCCTGTCTCGTTCACACGGACTAATTTCCGATTTTAGTTCACGAAGAAACTCAATCGAGCCCACTATATACATAAACTTAATATACACAAACCTTTATATCTCGGAAACTAATAATGGGTGTAAGTTACATAATTACCACATTAATAATGAATACTAAATACCAGGAACGCTTCTTACATTACTTTCCCAGCACAAGGAAAAGTATTGTGAACGCTCTAAAAAAAACGAGATGGACAGAAATATCCATTTTGACCCTCCCTGAGATGATTAGGTCCGTTTCCATACTGGTCTGCCTCAGTGGCGGTTCCTTCATAAAAGCCAAAAAGCCCGGCTTGCCCTATCTTAAAAAGATCGGTAAACTAATGAATGAATTTGCGAGCGCCTATTGCTATCTTGCGGGCACAGATCGCTCCACGCAACAAAACAGCTTATCGACAGATATTTTAATGTCGCCTAACTAGGCAATAGCCTGTTCTAAGGCGGACATTAAAATTTTTGTAAATGTATTATAAACCAATATAAAAAACTAAGTAATGAAGAATATAGAAATTAGGAGGAATTTATACACTAAAACTTATTATTATTAATTCCTATGTGCTGGAAAATTGAATAATTCATAATATAAAAATGAAATTGATAAAATAAAATTGTTAACCTTAACATAAACATAAAAAAAGATGCACAATTATCTAGTATTTAGATAATCATAATTGCTTAAAAAGAGTGAGATAGTCAAACCTAATTATAATAATTCTAAATTAGTAAAAATATAATATAAAATGGGAATTAACATACAAGATGAGATTTATTTTATTTATTTATTTATTTATTTATAACGTACAAGAACAAAAAAATACAAGGACATGCATACTGTTGTACATGAGGAATAATTAAGAACAAACATTATAATAGCGAAAAACACAGCTCTATGGATATAAATATGCTAGCATATCCGAATGAGGCGAAATCGCACAACCAACTAGACCTAAAAGGTCTGTCTCTGGCTGTGCTGTGTTATACCAACTGTATTTTTGTAACTCGCGAACTGATGAAGGTGATCAATTTTAAATATTTCTAAATCTAACAAATGTGTTGTTTACACAAATTAAAGTAAAATTTAAAGTAGAAAAAAAATTATATATATATGTATGCAATTAAGGGCTAAAAATAAAGTAAACTTTACATTATATACAATAAATTTAAGTGGAAAATAAGTAATAATATATACAAATATATGAATAAACACTACATTCTAGTATATATGTTTAAGAAAATGATATGTAATATTGCACAATTTTACAAATACATATTTTTTTAAATATTCACCCTACAGTATTAATAAGGTCTTTAGTTTTTGAACGCCCAATATCTAGAAGCCAGTTTTTTACTTTACCTTTAAAAGTTACATAATTTTTCACGTTTTTCGTGGTTTCACATAGTGAGTTATAAACTTTCGGGGCGATAAAAAAACATTGTCTTCGGGCAAATGTGCTTTTAACCTTTGGAATTGTGAAAAATTCCTTACCAGCATTTCTCGTTAAGTACAATTGTTGACTTCTTGCTCTGTACTCTTTAGTTTTGTGAAAGCTTACAAGGCACTGCTTAATAAATAGCTGGCAGATATCCAAAACCTTAAACTCCGCAAAGAGCTGGTTTGAACTGTACCGAGGAGGCTTTTTGTTTATGACTCTTATTAGTAACTTTTGTGCTTTTAATAGTCGGTCCATTGTTGTTTTTGTACATGAGCCCCACGCTATAATTCCATGCACCCATATACTTTGACCAAGAGCCATATACACCATTCGCAGTGTTTCTTTACTCAGTACATTCCTAAGTTCGCGGAACACGTACAGTAATTTCCTTGTTCGCGCCGTAAGCGATTTTATTTGGAATTCCCAATTTAGTTTGGAATCTATTTCTATGCCTAAATATCTAATTTTTTTTTCAATGTTTATATGCTCACATTTGCAATTATTCTGGGTTGAAGATACACTGCAGTTAAATTGGTGAATTTTTAAGGGTAATACGTTGGAGGTTAGGTTGGGTCTGAGTGAAAATGCTAGGTACTTCGTCTTCGAGATATTGAGTGTCAATATATGTCGATCAAGCCATGTTTTAATACTGTTCAGGGAGCATTGCGCGTCTGTAAACGCTTCATCCCAAGTATCTGCCTCAATTATGACAGCGGTGTCATCTGCAAATGAGATTATGGCTCCTTTACCTTCAAGTGTCATATCACATAAATCGTTGACATACATCAGAAAGAGTAAAGGACCCAATACGCTGCCCTGCGGCACCCCATATAAAACATTATGTTTATTACTTTCCTGATCCCCTATCGCAGTGATCTGTGACCTGTTTGTAAGAAAACTTTCGAGCCACTCATTAGCTTTACCAGAAATACCGAAAAGGTGAAGCTTTCTTATTAGGATTGTGTGAGAGACTGTATCAAAGGCTTTTGACAGGTCGAGGAAAATACCAAGTACTTTTTTCTTTTCGTCAAGTTTTTTGGCAATAAGTTCTGTAACCGAACTTATGGCCTCGTTTGCTCCCCGACCTTGTCTAAAGCCATATTGATTGTTTGATAGTAAGTTCGCAGATTCCAGGTGGTGCATAAGCCTAGATTTGGCCACTTTCTCGATCACTTTTGATACTACACTCAACAGGGAGATCGGGCGATAATTACTAATGTCTTCCTCGTCCCCAGATTTAAATATTGGAGTAACTCTGGCATATTTTAAACACTCCGGGAAAATTCCGCTTTCGAAGCTCCTGTTTATGATGTGCGTAAGAGGGCCAGAAATAAAGCTAGGCACCGTTTTAAGCATGGCCACTTGAATTCCATCTTGACCCGGGGCCGAATCGTCCTTGAGGTCACTTAATATTTGACAGACTTCTTTGATATCGACTGGAGTGAATTCAAAATTAAATGAAGTTTGGCTATTGGCTCGTACATTAAAATTATCAGCTAGCGCGGACTCAGTTGTTTTAAGGTTTGACAATATATTTACGGCCAGGTTTTGTCCAATGTTACTAAAAAAGTCGTTTGTGTAATTAAGAATTTCTGCAGGATGTTCCTCTACGTGTTTTATATCCCCTTTAATATTGATAGATGTTATTTTGTGACGCTGAGTTTTACCATATGCAATTTCTTTTATAATACTCCAAGTTTTTTTTTGATCGCCATTTACTTCTTTAATAACTTCTTTATAGTAATTTGTTTTCGTTTTCTCGATTATTTTTTTGCATATATTACGATAGCTTTTATAATGATTTTTCAACTGAATATCATTTGGACTTTCTCTGGTTTTCCTATGAAGTCTGTCGCGTTTCTTAATACATGAAACAAGACCGTCTGTGATCCATGGTTTTATTTTTATCTGGGATCTGCTTATTTTAATGACCTTCTCAGTCGTTGCGCATTTTATTCCTTCAGTAATTAGACCTAAGAAATTGCGAGTTGCCTTATTTGGATCAGATTCATGGATTATTAGTTCCCAATCAATTGATTTTATATTTTCTACGAACATATTCTTATCTGTAATACGTTTTGTAATATATCTGGGCGGTTTTTTTCTAATTTGTTTTGATATGCAGATTCCGGTGGCATAGTGATCTGTAATAGAACACTGAAGTACAAATGGTCTCATCTCATATTTTGATTTAACCATGAAGTGGTCTAAGCAACTTTGACGATCTCCGTCAACTCTCGTGGGCTTGTCAATTGCTACACCTAGGCCATAATGAGCCAATAAATTTAAATAATCGTCTGTTTGTTTGTCGTTTTCACTTAGTATATTAATATTGAGATCCCCGATAATTAAAACATTTAAATCCCTGCTATATTTTTGTAATAATTTATCTAAAGATTGCAAAAACACCGTAATGTTTGGTTTACTAGGGGATCTATATATTGCTAAAATATTAATATCGTTTTCTAACAGAAGATGAAGGCAATTTGCGTTGTCGATATTATTTTCTGTGACTACTACCCGTAATTCAGTTTTAACATATACGACTACACCGTCGTTTTGTCGCTGTACTAGGTTCGTGTTGTAACATACAAACCCATCTATAGTCTTTGGCACACGCATATCGTTGATCCAGCATTCTGTTAGTATTAGGACATCCAACGAATTATCGAACTGGTCTATAAGAATTAGGAGATCAGCAAAGTTTCTGTTAATACTACGGATATTCATAGATAAAATATTCAGAGACTTTTGTTGGTTTAAATGTTGTTTGCATTGATTTGGGCAATCGAACTCAATGCAATTAAACCGAGAAAAAAGATATATAATTGTTAACCATAGCCTAATCATAATTAAAAAAATATGTACAAATAAAAAGTGTGTAAGTAAAAAAGTTAACTGGTAAGAATATAGTAATGTAATCAAACCTAATTATTATTATAGAAATTAAAATTAAGTAAAGAAATAAAAATGAGTACATATAAATATATAAGTATTAAAATAATCATTAAAATGAAAAAAGTTTTGCAATGCTAAAAGCTATATATAATAAAGACAAGTAATACGATGAGAATATCAATATTATGAAACCGGTTTTTTTACAAAATTTAATTCAATAACCATTACATACATACATGCCAATCAGACATTTATAATCAATGCTCTATATATATAAATCCTCCCTTCCTTCATCAACCAAGATGCAAGAGATTTTTGAAATGTTGTAATAGTGTTGGTAGCCTTGATTGATTCAGGAAGGTGCTGGAAGTGATAAATGAGTAGTGGCGCTGTCCGTACGAGGTGTTTTTGCATGGTATCAGCATAACTCCTGAGTGCGCTGCTCTCGTATACCTTCTGACTAAAAAGGTCCGGGAATTTAGAATTTAAAAAGATTCTGTTAATGATTTTAAAAAAAAAATCTAAAGTTGGTAGAACTGTCTTTTTTTACTCTATGCCTAGAATGTGCGCGAACTGTCAGCCATTTTAATTAGAACAGCAATTGAATTGTACACCTTAGTAGTGCATCACGATTTTCACAATGAACTTTCAAAGTATTGAACAAAGAGTTTGCCTTAAATTTTGTGTTGCGAACGGATTTTCGTATGCCAATTCCCTAAAAATGTTAGAAAAGGCTTATGGTGAATCAGTTCTATCCAAACCACGGATCGACGAATGGTACAAAGCATTCAAGGAGGGCCGAGAGATCGTCGAAGACAACCCTCGTTCCGGGCGACCTTCGACCTCTTCAAAAGACAAAAATATCGAAAAAGTCAAGGAAATTGTGCTCCGTAATCGCCATTCCAGCTTAAGAGAGATAGCACGTGACCTAAACCTGAAGTCTCATGAGTCCATTCGCTCCATTTTGGTAGATAAATTGGGCATGAGACGTATCGCCGCTCGGCTCGTTCCAAAGGAGTTGAATTTTCTACAACAACAGTACTGCAAACAAACTTCTTTAGACATGCTGGATCGCGTCGATTCTGATCCCACATTCATAGAACGCATTATAACTGGCGATGAGACATGGGTCTATGAATTTGATATGCAAACAAGTCAACAGGTATCAAAGTGGAGGACAAAAAACGAGCCAAAAACCGAAAAAACCACGACAAAGTCGTTCAAAAGTCAAAGTGATGCTCATTGTTTTCTTTGATATTCGCGGGTTAGTCACGAAATCACGAATTCATTCCAGAAGGACTAACGGTCAATAAGGAATGTTATTTGGCCGTTTTGAAGCGTTTACGTGAGAAAATCCATCAAAAACGGTCTGAATTGTGGATCGACAATTCATGGATTTTCCACGACGATAATGCACCGTCGCATAGAGCAGCAATTGTAACCGAATTTAAGGCTAAAAACGCGACAAATACAATTGATCAACCACCGTATTCACCAGATTTGGCCCCGACAGACTTCTTTCTGTTCCCAAAACTAAAATTGCCTCTTCGTGGTACCCGTTTTGAGTCCATAGAGTCCATTAAAGAAAATTCGTGGAAGGAATTGAAGGCCATACCGAAAAACGCCTACAAAAAGTGTTTTGAAGATTGGAAAAAACGCTGGCGAATGCGTGTTGCATCAAATGGGGACTACTTTGAAGGTGATAAAATAAACATTGACGATGAAACGAAAATTGTGTGTTTTATTTAATAATTCCCGGTACTTTTTAGACAGAGTAGTATATCATCACTCCCTCGTTAAAATTTGGTTGACTTTTAAATCATTCATGCAATAAGGCCGATTTAATGTACAGCTGTCTGATGTCCAGGACATTGTAATTAGAGAGTACTCGTGTTTAAGTGAAGGTCATAAAGCGCTTGCAACGGTTTGGGGACGGTTTATAAGAGAGAGAAGGGTGGAAGCGGGCGAGCAGTGAGGAAAGATGGTTGACGAGGCCAATAAACTCGTATACAGCTTCACTCGGACAGTGCGCGTCTGACGTCACATAGCCACACGGCTGTGCCTATCGTGCGCTTGGCCCGCTATGTGTTGATATGTATGGCAACTCGTATTGAACAAAGGTAAAGCCGCAACTAGGGTTGTCGACTACAGTGGGCGAGCCGGTCACCTCAGGAAGTTTTAACGATTGGTCGTTCTATCTCCCTGGAGTGAGCGCAGAAGACTTGGACAAAACAGTCCACCGTCAAGCTCCGCCACAAACCCGTAAGAGGCCAACGCCTTAACCGCGAGATAGCCAGGAGTGTTACCCAGCGGGCTTACACCCACGCCCTTACTTCCAATTGCGACCAGATTACTCCAGTCTATCGATTGGTTACGAATTCGAGGTCGCTTGCGCGGTCCTCTCCCTTACGAAGCGGTGAAACGGTGTATACCAAATCTATCGCGGACCACGGCATCCTTTGCCCGGCTGTTCACCCAGGATCGGGTAGCCGATGGTCGTTTCAAGAGCAGTCGTCGTAAGGTCCGCAACCACCCCCGCTCTATAGGAAACAGTACTGCTTCCAGACTCCCCCGACTGTTAGTCAGAGTGTGCAATCGATTGGCTTATGCCGCACGGTGCGTAGACCGTCCAGGAGTGCCAGAAGTTTGATTCCTAGGGGAAACTAACCCTAAGGGCCTGAGTCCTACCCAGGCTCGCACTTCATGCGTGGAGGCCGTCCGATGCGAACTCCAAAGCATTCACGACGAATTTATTCTAGCGACAAAGTACTGTCGAAATGTTTATTCACACGGCGGAGTGGCGATATACATAAAAAAGGACATACCATTTGATGACATAACAAATCACTATAATATATTTCAAAACATTTCAGTAGAACGTCATTTCGAATGCTGTGAAATTAATTTGAAATCAAATGATTTAATTATTCTCTGTATCTATAGGGTACCTAATGGAGACATAGACTTGTTTTTTAATAAATTAAGTATGATTTTGGAAATATTAATCTTCAAAAGGGTAATAATAGGCACAGATCATAATATTAACCTAATGGAAAATAAAAGTAGTGTCAGAAGATTTCAATCGATTCTAGCTCAATGGAAATCACAATCAAATCTCCAACCCGAGTTACACTTAGTACTAGTACGTTGATAGACAACATATTTACAAACTTACCATTTTTCGATCAGAATACTGACAAATCTAACTGTTTTTCTAGTTTTTTGAAAACTATAAAAGATGTTTTTGATAATACTTTCAAATATAAATATGTGAATTTAAAATCAAATTTAAAACTGAAATGGATAACGAAGGGTATTAACCCGACAAATGCGAGCCGACCCCCACCTGTTGCAAGCCTAACTACGTCGGAATGACAGCCGACCCATAGCGGTTGCAACGCTCACCGTTTGCGAAAACATTCATTAAAACTCCAAAAACGGTTATTTTCGCTTCCGAGAGCGTTACATAACGGCTTAATGCCCATCTCTATTCGAATTTACTGTTCGATGAACGCTCGGTCTTGTTTTTTATTTACTATAGCTCAGTAGTTGCCGCGTTCGCCGTCGCGTGCACGCCATTATGTGCGTCCGCCTTGTGCCGCAGTGTAGTGAACATTAAAATGTGTTTTAGTGCGTGTTATAGTTCGAAATACTTCAAAAACGTTAGTAATTTTCATTTTAAAACGGTTTAGAAATGAGCATTTGTCATTTGAGTTTGTCCATTTGCTGTTTTTCGTGTATTTTCTAGCAAATTGCTTCGGCGAAAACATATGTCAGATTACGTGGCCGCAATTTGTTCCGTTATTTTTATGAAAACTCCTGAAATATCGCGAAATATGATGTAATATTGTTTCAATTCGCTGATAAAATAGCTATTCTTTCATTTACATCGAAGTAATTACATAATAAGCCGTATTTTTTTCATTACGAGTAGTTTCATAAAATGCCGTCGCATTTTGGAGTTTGTTTTGACAATTAGTATGAAAGTATTACAATATTTTGAGTGCGATTTTCTATTGTTTTTCTGTGAAATGTGACTTTTTGGAGTATAATAATTAGTTATTCGACATATAATAAGTATATAATGAGACAATATATTTGAAAAAATCTAACCAATTTTATATTATGAGCATTCAAAGATTATTATCAACTTTCGGGTGCTAACTCTCAAAACTTTAGATTTTTCTGTAATATCAGACAAAGCTGAAAGTTCTGGTGTTATTTTTTAAGAAGTGAGATGTAGTGGTAAAGTTATTTTGAAAGAAATTCATATAAAAAAGACCTTAAATAGTCACAAATATAAAATGAAAAATTTTTTTTTTTACGAGAATACATCAAATTTTTCTTGGCTGAATTACTAAATATTTTTGTATGCAAATAAGTAAAACAAAATAATAGTTTTGGTAAAGCATTTAATAAGGAACATAACTGCATTTACAATTTTTGCATATTTTCCGTAATTTGTGATAAAAACATCGAAATGATTTTATATGTGAGTTTTTTCAGTTCGCCAAATTTCTAATATTTATTCATTATTATCTTAATTGTTTGACAAGTTAAGGTTATAATGTTTTATATGACAAATTTCAATGCGATCATTTTACAGTTATTTTTGTTATGATCCGTATAGTAGTTTAAAAGTTATGGTCGTTTTTATCAAGGCTATCGATTTGCGCCGACTTCACGCTCGACGTTTTGCGTGCGAAAGGTATGGCTGAGTTTTTACTTCGCGAGGTGAGGGGTTAATGTGTCATGTAAAAATAAACGAAATGTATATTTTATATTAAGCAGAAATAAACGAGTTTAGAATGCAAGAGACCACTGCAAAAAATATAAAAATAGACTAAAAAAGGTCATAAAGCAGGCACGGAGAATGGCAACAAAAAATTATATCGATGAACAAAAAAATAAAAGTAAAGCAATTTGGAATATTGTAAACTTAAACACAAACAGAAACAACAAACCAAAAGTCAATTTCGAAATATACATGGGGGACAAAATTACAATAAATAATCCTGAACAAGTAGCAAATGAATTTAATAAATATTTTGTAAATTATCCAACGAAAATAAACAAGGCTCAATGTAACAATAATGAATTTCGTTTCTACTTATCAAATGCAAGACAAAATCCAAATTCAATATTTATGAAACCCGTCACTAAAACGGAAATAGAAAATATAGTAAAAAAATTGAACAAGAGTCATTCTGTAGGGACAGATGAAATTCCAATGTTTGTTGTTAATAGGGCAATAGATTACATTAAAAACCCCTTAACGCAGGCTATAAATGCCTCTATAGAAAGTGGTGTTTTTCCCGAAGAGTTGAAATTATCAAAAGTGATTCCACTCTATAAAGCAGGCGCAAGAACTGAAACTGGAAATTTTAGACCGATTGCAATTTTATCTTCTTTCTCAAAAATCATAGAGACTGTAATCAAAAATAGATTAATTGCGTTTTGTGATGCAAACAATATTCTTAGTGAAAGACAATTTGGATATAGACGAAACAAGTCCACTACTAAAGCTATCGAGGATTTCATGTCTTATGTAAATGACAAACTAATGGACAAGTACTATACCTTAGGTATTTTTTGCGATTTGAGTAAGGCATTTGATTGCGTTAGGCATGATATTTTACTAAACAAACTAAATCATTATGGAGTCAGGGGAGACTGCTTAAATTGGTTTGATTAATATTTAAAAAATAGGACGCAAATCGTGGAAATTACACACTGTCAAAATCAAAACATTGCAAAACACTGTTCGATCCCTTTAACTAATAAACTTGGAGTCCCGCAGGGTTCCATTTTGGGCCCTATTCTATTTTTAGTATATGTAAATGATTTACCAATGTATTTCAACAATATAAATGTAACGATGTTTGCCGACGACACTAGGTTAATTATTGCCGGTAAAGATATGGAAGAATTATTGATTAACGTTAAAATTAATGTATTCAAACTTAATAGTTGGTTTGAGAGCAACAACCTCACACTAAATGCGTCTAAAAGTAACTTCATACATTTTACAAATCATCGAAATCGGAATAAAGGTTCGCCAATAATACTTTCAATAAATAACACTGCTATTCCTCAAACTCCTTGTACTAGATTTTTGGGTGTTCATGTCGACAAACTTTTAAAATGGAACTTTCACTGTGAAAACCTCGAAAGTAGGTTAAGTCGGGCATGTTATGCTTTGAGTATTGTAAGAAGGTCGTTGGATGAATTGCAAACAAGAAATGTTTATTTCAGCTATATTGAAGCTATCCTAATTTATGCCATTACGATCTGGGGAAATTGTTATGCTTGTCATAGGGAACCCATATTTATACTCCAAAAGAGAGCAGTGCGAATAATTGCAAAGGTGAAAAGGGAAGAGTCGTGTCGACCCATTTTTAAAAGGCTAAGAATCCTCACCTTAACCTCACTATCTCTTTAAGTTACTGACTGAGTTTTTTAAGAATAAAGAAACACATTATAAAAAGTTTTCAGATACACATACTAAAAATACGAGAAATAAATTAAAACATTTTTATACCATGTATTAAACTAAACACAGCAAGGCAAGACACAAAATACTCCGGGCCATATTACTTTAACAGGCTACCAGAAAGTCGAAAAACAATTCAAGTGGAAAGCTTATTCAAAAAGTTACTTAACCCTTCAGGCCTCGGCCCCTCAGCCGATTGACAAGTTGCTGTCCCAAAAAAATTTTGTAAAAATTAGTTAAAAAATTGAATTAAGACACTGTCTCACCAAAACATTAATTACTGCCAAACCACTGTACCCATAATTAAAATGAAACATATTAACGTAATAAAACATAATAAAATCAAACAAATTAAATTAAAATTAAATTAAAACGGGGCCGTCACGCTGAATCGTGTTGTGGCCGATATCGGCCAATCGGGGCCTGAGGGGTTAAAGAATTCTTATTAGACAAAGCGTTGTACTCGATCGATAAGTTTGTTAATTTTCAATAATTTTTCAAATTTTTTAAAATTATTTTGACTTTTTCTGATTTTAATTTCTTGATTATTTTTATTGATTATTTTAATTTAAGTTTTAGTAAACAAATCTTAAAAATGATTTTGATGCCCTAAAAGCAATAATGAAGTAACTGTATATACGTGGTGATAAATTTAAATATTGTAAAAACGGACTAATAGACTGTAATTTAAATGTACCTAAATATTAAGTTTCTACAATCTGTTAAGATTTTTTTTTTGGAAAATAAATTGAAAATTGAAAATTGATGGGTGTTGACCCGTGAGTGCGACCAACCCTGAAGGGTTGGTCACACCAAGGGCCCATTAACTCCGAGGTAAAGCCGCATGTGTTGCCTTAACTGTTTCCTTGATTCATGTACGTCTAAAAACCGAGTTTTATGTGCCGAAACAAAAAACTCACCGTGTTTATATATAGGGTATAATTAAGTACAATAGAGAAGAATAAAAATGCATTGTCATCGGAACTGAACCAATGTATAAAATTTCAACTTCATAGGATAAGAAGAAGTGGTTCTAATGCTGCTTGCAAGATTTGACCTAAACAAACATACTGTCAAACATTGCAAGGTAAATAAAATTACATTTGGGCACTGGATTAAATTAATTTATTTAGAATCAATTTCATTTTTCAAATAAGCCCCACAATATAGTCACCCTAAAGCTCATTCCACAACCGGCCACTATATTAGGGATTTAGTAAGTCTGGCAATATTTGACCATGATCATCTTAAAAATGTTGGTCTCCCAAACTTCAAGGCATCCCAGCGCAATGCCGATACTAAATAAGGGTGACCATCTGTCATGAGTTTGATTAAAAAGTAATTATTTGTAATATTATGTATTTTACACTCATATCAAATTTTATTTTTTAGTTTCCTATTGAGTCTCCATGTTATTCTGTATTAAAATATGTTTACTTTCAGATTTAGGTGGGTTCACAGAACAATTAGAGGAAGAAGATTTATTTCGTAAGAATTTTATATTTTCAACATCATAATCATATTTTCAACGTCATATTTTCATTGCATTTATTTTTCAGATTTTAAGGGTTTTACCGAGGATCAAATGAGGCTACCCCCAAGTCTCGTTGAAAGAAATGGAGATTGGCTATCTGATGGGATCCACAACGAGTTGCCTAATGAGTTAGATGATAGAGTTAATATTGACAATGATAGCGACTCTGAGCAAGACTACTTTAATTATGAAAATGAGGAAAATTTGGTAAGACTTTTTATATTTTTGTACCTTAGAATTTAGGGAAGTAGTGGATTGGTACACTAATCATTATTATTATTATTATTATATTATACAATACACTAGCAGTATAGGCCGATGCGTGTACACACAAGTGCACATGTATGCACTTGTTTATAAACTTGTGACTGTTTTACACTAAGAAAAATGTCCACTTTATTTCAAAGTCATCGAAAGTCATCTTGTATCACTTTCTCTGGTAATGCATTCCATGCATCCACTACAGGATTTGTCAAAAAGTGTTTCCTAGGGTTCGATGCTGCAATTGCCTTATTCTACTTCAACCAGTACAAGCAGTTGTTGTTGGTGTTCATGGTATACATGTTCTCAAGCTTGAGCACACTGTAATAACCGTGAAGCATTTTTTAAGTTTCTTTTAGATCTCCCCGCTGCCTACGTTCCTCTAATGTTGTCAGGCGAAGTTCGTTTAGTCTTCGTACAGTTTGTTCCTCGATGAGAGCACCGCTTTGTTGCTCTTATCTGATATTTTTTTCCAGGTGCTCTACATATATCCTTCCTAAAGTACATTAAAGGGTAGTACGTGTTAAAGGGTGTTTTTTTTGTAAATTTTCTCATTTCTATGGGTAGTTTTTAGCTTTAACCCACCGTGTACGAGGTGGAGTGTAACACATCCCAGCAGTTAAAAACTCTCAGCAGTGATAATTCTTAAACAAAAAAAGATGCGCGACTTCGTTCTCTCAGTAGCTGCAAATCCGACGTTGCCGTTCCGATCGGTGCAGTTCATTCAGTCCGGCATCACTGAGTTTTCTGTGACAGGATGAAATTAGATTGTGTTATTAATTTTAGTGTTTTCACAAAAAAATCACAAGCTGACTTGATTGATGGTCGATTTTGCAAACCTAGTTTTATAGGTTTGTTATAGAAAAATGTGCCGAACACCACAAATTTTCAATCATATTGACTTATTTCTTCATTTATTCCTGTTCAGTTTCTCGTTTTATAATATTTTATGATTGCTGTATTGTATCTGCGGCAGATTTTATTATTTTTTAGTAGTGCAAATGTATTCCAGTAATATTTCCTTTTGGTTAATTTGATGTCTTTTTTTAGTTTTTTTCATCGTTCCTAATAATAAGTATGTTTTAGTGGTCAATGATTTTTTCAGATAACGATTCATTTAGTATCATTGTTTGAGTTTGCATTTATTTTTGTATTTATAGTAATGTTGGGCTCATTTTTGCAATTATTATATGTTTTCTTAGTTATCAGCAGAAATTAATTAGTAAAAAAGTTGGTTACCTTGAGTTGGACCAGCCAGAAAAACAAACTCACTATTAACCAGTCGGGCGCCAATAATGCCTATAGGCATTTTGCAGCGTTTGACAAATCTGGGCGTAGCCCTTTCGGCCGGCCCCCATATATATAATATAAATGTATAGTAGGTATACATGACGATTAATTATTAGGTAACAAGAGGGAATTCATGAAAAAACCATATTGTTTATATTTATTCACAAAATCCACCAAAAAGTTGCAGTGCAGTTTTTTGGACGCGAAGGCTGGCTTCCAATCAGTTAAGCCCCTAATTTAGCGCAAACCACCCAAGAATGCCTACCTTAACTCCATGAACTCCGTCAAATTCTACTTTTCTCAACTCCGTCGTTTCTACTTTTTAAGTGTCCCTGAAAAAGCATTTCATATCTCATAACTTGCGTTGAATGAGTTAGGTGCATGGTTTGACGCTAATGGCCTGATACTCAACATTAACAAAACTAATGCTATGTATTTCAGCCTTAGACCTACTAAAACCGAAATACATGTGACCGTCAATAACGATGAATTAACTCAGGTATCCTCAACAAAGTTCTTGGGATTCGTAATTGACAATGAGTTACGATGGCACCTACATATTGATGCTTTATGTGATAAATTGGGAAGAGTCTATCGCATCGCTTCATTTCTCGATTTATCCGCGCTGCGCATGTATTACTTTGCATACGTTCATTCACTGCTAACGTACGGCGCGGAGTTATGGGGGCGAGCAGCCGACAGGCAGAGGGCTTCATCATGCAGAAGCGTGCAGTCCGCACGATAGCGCGTGTGGCGCTTGATGCGCCAGCTAGGCCTCTGTTTAGAGATCTCTGCATCATGACGCTGCCGTCCATTTATATAATGGAAGTAGCGCTGTTCGTTCGCACAAATCTAGCCGATTTTGAAGTGAATGGTGTGCATCATCACTATCCAACAAGATCACGTAGCATGCTACGTTCGGTAAGTCATGCATTATCCAAGTCGGAGAGGCTAGCCTATATCGCCGGCCCAGCGGTTTACAACAAACTCAGCGAGCACATTAGGCAGGCAATCTCTTGACGTGTTTAAGAGACGCCTTAAGAGGTACCTTACAGATAAGGCGTTTTACTCACTGGAGGAATGTTACTCGAGTGAAATCTAAAATGCTTTGGTGGCTAAAGTATTTAATGATCTCTGCATTTTGTCTTGTATTTCTTCTTTGTACATTATTCTTGTGTTTTTTCTTCGTTTTGTTTTTTTATTTCATCTTTTCTTTACGATAAAATATGAATATGAATATCCCTACATTCCTAGTTATCCTTTGTCTCATCCCGTCCTCTCCTATCCTCCGCTGCTTGCGAATATTCTCCAAATCCTAATTATATTAAAAAAAAAACGGCATCTTTATTATTTTATTAATTTTTATTAAGTATCAAGATTCTTTTGTTTATTTTACTTTACTGGCACCTTCTTACACTTCCGCGAAGGTTGGCTGTAAGAGATTGTACTTTAGGCAATAGGTCCGCCTGTTGTATGTTTTTTCTTAAAATGTGCAATAGAGAATTTCTATATATCTATCTATATAACTCTACTAGGGATGTGTATTAGTATTATTGGCAGCAAAATAAAGATCACTCACATTTACATTGTTTACAGTTGAGAAATAAGGATGTGAACATCATAAAGGCGGTTAGAGAATGGTGGAGAAACGTTCGTAAACGTATTGGAGAGATTGCAAAAAGGCCAGAGCCTGCTATCGAAGAATATATTCATAATCAATTTGAATTGACAAAGAAAAGGGTGGTGAACTTTAATGATATTGAAAAAAAAAACGACTACGATACATCGCTCTACTTCCTCGCCACTCTGATGATGGTAAGAATAATAGTTTTATTCTTGCATAGTCTATAGTTTATCTATATACTTAACCCGGTCGCTCCGTAACATCCCTTGGGGGACCAAAGGTCGGCCGCCTAAAACTCCGTAATGTCCCTTACGGGACCAAACGCTCGCCGCTGCGAAAAATGCAATTTACAATTCGATACGCCGTACTATATGCTTTCTGAGGGCGCTACGATATGGCCAAAATATCTTTAATTCAAGATTTCCATCTGGCAATATCGAAGGACGATTTAAAAAGTGAGCATAGACGTCAAACGGCAGTGTCCGCCGGCAACTCTCACGGCCGCGTACGGTTCCGCGAAATAAGTGATAAAAACAGTGTTTGTGCAGTGTTTTGTGCCATTTACTGGAGAACAGTGAGTAATTTGCATTTTTAAGTAGTTAAGGAATGAGGATTAGTCAATTGAGATAGTCCATTTGCTGTTTTTCACGAATATTTATGCAAAATGCTTCGGTGATAACTTAGCGCCGGGGAAAGATAGCAATTTGTGTTTTGTAATGTTTATGAATTATCACGGAATATCGCCAAAAAAGGCCGTAATATCCCTTTATTTCGCTAATAAAATAGGTATTGCTTCATTTACATCCTAAGTAATCACATAATAAGCCGTATTTTGAAAATTATAAATTGCTTCGTAATATGGCTCGCGAAAATAAATTTGTTTTGATAATTACTATGAGAGAATTACCATACTTAGAGTGCGATTTTCTATAGTTTTTCGATGAAATGTGACTTTTTGGAGTATAATAATTAGTTGTTTTACATATAATAAGTATATAATGACACAATATATTTGAAAAAATATAACCAATTTTATATTATGAGCATTCAAAGTTTATTATCAAGTTGTGGACGCCAACTCTCAAAACTAGATTTTTCTATAATATCAGACAAAGCTGAAAGTTCTGGTGTAATTTTCTAAGAAGTATGATGCAGTAAAAAAGTTATTTTGAAAGAATTTCATATAAAAAAAAACCGTAAGTAGTCACAAATTAAAAATTAAAAAATTTTTTTTTACTAGAATACATCAAATTTTTCTTGGTTGAATAACTAAATATTTTTGTATGCAATTAAGTAAAACAAAATAATTGTTTTGGTAAAGCATTTAATAAAGAACATAACTGTATTTACAATTTTTGCATATTTTACGTAATTTGTTATAAAAACATCGAAATGATTTTATATGCCAGTTTTTTCAATTCGCCAACTTTGTAATATTTATTCATTATTATCTTAATTGTTTTACGAGATAAATTTATAATGTTTTATATTTAAAATTTCAATGCGGTCATTTTACAGTTATTCTTTTTATGATCCGTATAGTGGTTTATAACTTTGGTTATAACTTAATCCTATAACTGATCGTTTTCCTCAAGGCCATCGACTCTCGCCAATTTCACGTGCCAAACTTATAAAACAAATGGGACGGCCGAATGGGACCTAGGAGATAGGTCTTGAATCAGTCGAGCTCTCTACCCCAATACTTAGATATATTGGTCAGCTTTGTAAGTAATAGTGGGCCCTAACCAGGTCAAGCGTCAAGGTCTTGAAACAGTTGAGCTCTCTACCCCCAATACCTATGTTGGCCAGCTTTGTAAGTAACAGTGATATTGTGTTGACAATATATTGTATTTATTTTGACTAGGCATTATTATATTAAATTATATATTACTTACTATACATAAGGAGCAAATGGACCCGACCCTGTTGCAGTTAGGCAACTAAGACCCATGTGTTTAGGGTCGATCAAACGCATGGGTCAACATCTATCCGGCAGCCTCCACGCAACAGTACAAGCCCGGGTAGGACTCCGGCCTGCAGGCCAATTTCCCCTAGCAGTCAACCTTCGGGCGCTCCTGGGCGGTTTGCGCACCGTGAGGCGTCAGCCAATTGATTGTGCATTCTGACTGATATCTGGGGGAGTCTGGAAACAGTAATGTTTCCTATAGAGCGGGGGTAGTTGTAAACCTATAAATAAAATACAAACGGAGCTGCCATGGAATTCACCGACCAAAAATCGGGCCCATCATATATAATTATTACACTTCTGGGAGGTGAAGGGTGGATTCCGGACTTACGACCGGCGGTGGTAGGTTTAGGACAGCTGTCTTGCCACATGTGAGCGTTCACCTTACCACCCATTCACTCCCCCTTCGAAGCCATAGAATTTGAGATGCAGAAATCGCGTTTTAGATAATTTTTCTAGAAAGGAGTTGATTATTTTCCTGGAGAGACCAAGATCTTTAAAAAGGTGAAACAAAGATTTAGCTGGCAGGCCACGAGCGCCTACTTCCACCGCGTGAAGGTGAACAGTGAAGCCGTTCCGGGTGCGGCATTTGCGAGGTCATGGTATTTATTTAATTTGTACTCGTGGTCTTTTGGGATATTTGATTCCCATAATGCTCCCCGGTAACTGCTCTTGAAATAACGTAAGTTTTTTGAACTGCCGCTTGTTTCTTGAGTGATATTATTTTTGTTAAATATTATTTTCGAATGTTACAATTTAATTTTCCTAAAGATTATAATTTTACTTTCTCCGAAAATGAATCAAGATACATACGAGAGTGACGATGAATTGTTTGCTGCTGACAATTTGTCTAATTGTTCCTGCCAAAGTGACATAAAAAATTTATTGGATTACAATTCTAGTGAAGAAGATACTATTCCTCTTCCATCAACGTTTACCCGAAGAAGAAGTTCAAGTTCATCATCTAGTTCTGATTTAGATTATGGCGAAGAATGGCCATCGAGAGATAATCCACCAGTTTTGGAGGAGTTTCTAGGGCAGCCGGCAATAAATACCAAAAACGTTCCTGACAGTGTAGTAGATGCCGTAAATTTGTTTATCGATGAAGGTATTATCACCAAAACAAAGACAACTTCAAAACATCCCTTAATAAAGGGTCCGCCAAATAACTTTTTTTTTTGAAAATGCTATAAAAAAAAACTACTGAATATTTTTTCAAATTTCTTTTTTTATTTGAAAGTACAATCCCTCCGGTTAATGATGGACAATAATTTCATTCAAATGGCTGGCCATGCAGTAGCCTACACGATGGGTCCAATTTTTAAGTACATTATCGATTGTGTGCAGCTGTATTTCACCAATGGCTTCACGAATATTGTCCTTTAAAGCGTCAATTGTCTCTGGTTTGTCGGCGTAACACTTATCTTTGACGGCACCCCACAAAAAGTAGTCCAACGGTGTCAAATCGCAGCTCCGAGGAGGCCAAACGACATCAGCTCTGCGGCTGATAATGCGATTTTCAAAAACAGGGCGCAAAACATCAAGTGTAGCGTTGGCTGTGTGGCACGTAGCGCCGTCCTGTTGAAACCAAATGTTGCCAATATCCTCCTCTTCAATTTCTGTGAACAAAAATTCGTTCAACATGGCCCGATAACGATCGCCATTGACGGTAACGGCCACTCCTTGCTCATTTTCGAAGAAAAATGGCCCAATTATGCCTCTGGACCAAAATCCGCACCAAACAGTGACTCGTTTTGGGTGCACCGGCTTTTCAATGAATGCGTGCGGGTTTTCTGTGCCCCAAATGCGACAATTCTGCTTGTTTACATACCCGCGAAGATGGAAATGAGCTTCATCTGAAAAGATGATTTTTTTGGCAAAATCCGCATCTTCTGCAAGTCGATCGCAGGCCCACTTAGCGAAGCGAAAACGCATTGGATGGTCAGTTGGCTTCAACTCCTGAACCAATTGGACTTTGTACGGCGTCATACCAAGGTCTTTACGCAAAATTCGTCTCAATGATGTCTGCGAAATGTCCAATTGTTGAGAACGACGGTGAACTGATGTTGATGGCGATTCACGCACACTTTCGGCCACAGCAGCAATATTCTCGGGTGTACGCACTGTTTTCGGCTTTTCACGCGTTGGTTTATCGATGAGGATGCCAGTTTCTTTCACTTTTTTCACAAGGTAACGAACATACGGAGCTGACGGTGCTTCTCTTCTTCCAAAATCCGTACGCAATTTTCGCACACATTCTGCAACATTACCATGATTTTCAAAGTAATGTCGCAAGATTTCCCAGCGTTGTTCAAGCGTATACACAACCATATTCGTTCAGCGGAAGTATAAAACTAATTATCTGTCAAATCAGACATGAGGTAAGTGTTGCCATACACGAAATAAGCACTAGTTGAAAAAAAAACGTTACATGGCGGACCCTGTATAACAAATCCCTTAAGTGGAAAGACATGACTGTTAAAGAAATGAAGACGTTTCTGGGGCTTATAATATTTATGGGACAGGTACGCAAGGACCGACAAGATGATTATTGGAGCACTGAACCGTGTATAGAAACACCGTTTTTTTCAAAAACAATGAGCAGAGACAGATTCCGTCAAATATGGAGGGCCTGGAATTTCAATAATAATGAAAATGTCTATAGGCCAATTTCTATATTGCCTATTTTCTCGAAGGTTATAGAACGCGTCGCATACATTCAACTAAACCACTTTCTTGTCTCTCATGGACTACTTAATTCTCTCCAATCCGGTTTTCGCCCTGGTCACAGCACTACCTCAGCTCTGGTCAAAGTCACCGATGACATTAGATGCGCTATGGACAATAGAAAACTCACAATTCTCACACTCTTAGATTTCAGTAGCGCATTTAATACGGTCGATTTTGATCTATTGCTGGAGCGGTTGCACTCTCTCAAAATCTCAGATGATGCAGTAATGTGGTTTGACTCTTATCTGAAGGGGCGCCGACAGTGTGTTAAATCAGTCGACACTTCCACCGATCTGATCGACCTTACTGCCGGCGTACCCCAGGGAGGAGTCCTTTCCCCTCTTCTCTTCTCTATATTTATCAGCCCCATAACCGAGAACCTTACCACCTCGTATCACCTTTACGCTGATGATCTACAAGTTTATATCCACACAAAACCGGACGATATTGACTCTGCCATACTTGATATGAACTCGGCTCTTGCCCATATATCTTCTTGGGCTAAAAGTCATGGCATTGTCTTAAATCCTACTAAGACCCAATCAATTATAATTGGCAGTCAACAATTACTGTCTCCTATTTCTCTATCATCTTTACGTCAAGTAGAAATCGAGGGCAACGTCATTGGGTATTCTAAAGTTGTAAAGAATTTAGGCATACTCGTGGACGAGACATTTTCTTGGCAAGCACAAGTCAACGAAGTAAGCAGGCGAATATATAATGGCTTTCATAGCCTTCGGAGGTTGCAGAGATTCCTACCTGTAAGCACTAAGCAAACCATAATTCAAAGTCTTCTCCTGCCGTTACTAGACTATGCCGATGTCGCATATTTGGATCTCACCGAAAACAGACTGGATAAACTTGAGCGCCTACAGAACGTTTGCATAAGGTACATATTCAATCTGAGGAAGTATGACCATGTTTCCGAGTACCGATCAAAATTGCAATGGCTTCGTATACGGGACCGGAGAAATTTGCATATTCTTTCACTTCTATATAATGTCCTACACAATCCTACATCTCCCTCCTACCTCAACGAGGCTTTTACCGGATTAGGAAGTCATGGTCTCCCACTTCGTTCAAGTCAGAATAATATCCTACGTATCCCAAAACACAATACCACTTTTTTTTCCTACTCCTTCTCCGTACATGCAGCTCGACTGTGGAATCAGCTTCCTTTAACTATTCGAGGCGCTAGCTCGCTGTTCACCTTTAAGCAATCATTGAAAAAGCACTTCCTTTCACAATAAATATTAATCATAAATTCTAACCTTTCCGTTATCCCCTCCCTTTCCTTACCTTATTTTGGCAGTTTATTTATTTACTTATTTATTTATTTATTTATTTGTTAATATATCAAAATATGTATGTATATACATATACATACATATAATATGTCAAACTCAAAAATTTATTTATATATTTACATTTTACTTTAGATACACACACAATGTATATTATATGCTATAATTTCAAATTTAATTTTAGGCTATAATTTGTTGCCTACTCTTCTTTTCACACCAGCATGTTGGTTGACTGGAAGATATTGCTGTAGTGTAGCAATAAGTCCGCCATTGTACCTTATTTTATTGTGCAATAAAGAGATTTTCATTTCATTTCATTTCATTCATTTCATTTCAAAAATGTGCAAGACAATTCAGATACACTTTGTCAGACCGCCGTTGGATATCTTTCTTTCAAAATTCAAAGAAACTTAGAAGCCTATTCAACAGTTATCTTTAGATAAGGACATAGTACCATGGAGAGGAAGACTATTCTTCAGAGTTTATAATGCTGGAAAAATTATAAAATATGGGATTCTGGTGCGTATAATATGTGAAAGTAACACTGGCTACATATGCAATTTTAAAATTTATTGCGGTCAAGGAAACATTGATCGAAACAACGCAGGTATTGTTATCTCCTTATGCAGATTTATGGCCCCATGTGTATATGGATAATTATTACAACAGTGTTCCAAACAGTGAGATACTATTGAAGAAAAAAATAAGAATTTGCCATACCATTCGGAAAAATAGAGGACTTCCGGACTGTCTGAAAACAGTTTCATTGAAAAATGGTGAAACAACTTTCAGAAGGAAAAAATATATATTGCTGCAAGTTTGGCAATCAAAAAAGACTGTAAATCTCATTTCCACAATTCACTCTGCAGAGATGAAGGAGAGTCAGGACATTGACAGAAAGACGAAACAAAAAATTATAAAGCCAAATGCTCTGATCGATTATAATCAATACATGAAAGGCGTAGACCGGGCAGATCCGTACTTATCGTATTATTCAATTTTACAAAAAACTGTTAAATGGACTAAAAGAATGGCAATGTACCTGATAAATTGTGCCTTATTCAATTCATTCGTAGTTTATAATTCAGTTCATTCGGCTAACAAAAACAAATATCAATTTTTTTTGAAGGAAATAGCGATTCATTGGGTAATGGATGAAATTTCGATAGATGAATCAGCCGAACCAGTACCATCGACATCCAGGAGCAAGGTTTGCAAATCGGATCCACCAGGGAGACTGTCTATGAATATGAGGAAACATACATTGGAACCGGCAAAAATAAAACGTTTTACGTCGTTGTCGTGTGTGTTCCGCTCACAAACTACGCAGTGGAACGCGGTACATGTGCAAGTTTTGCAATGTACCTCTGCACAAAGGAAAGTGTCTCGAACGCTACCACACATTGAAGCACTATTAGGTTATAGTTTTTTTTTATAATATGTGTTTCATGTGTTGAAAATTTCCAAATAATCTTGTAATTTTGTATGAATAAAATTATTTCGATTGTGAAATAGTGTTTTTCTATGATTCCCAAGAAAGTAGAATATTTTTGTACATAAAAAACAGAATTACACACACTTTGCTAAGTAAATAAATGGAGACGTCTTTTTAAAGTAAAACACTGAAAGTCTCATTGAAAAATATCAAATAAATCGTAAGATATGAATATTTTACGGAATGTCTAATTTTGGCGCAAAAATTTTAAAAAACACCCGCGCTACGCTGCGATTTGGCTCTGATCCATTTTGTAATTTATTTATTTTTTCTTTTTACAGGCCACCTCTGAAAACGTACAAATAATTCCGAAACCGGATACACTCAAAAACGGTTTTCTTATAAAACTGTTAACTCTGGACAGACGAAAACTGTTTACGTGTGAGAGTGACTTTTTCACTAATGGCAGATGAGTAATATCTACTATCCTGAAGCTCTTGATTATTTGATTATTAACATCACTTTTCTGTTTTATGAAGGAATTCTGCCAAATATTCGGCGTTAAAAAATCACGGGTAGAAAGTGGCTACTTCTAAGATCGATGAGCCATGTGATAGTACTATGTTTTTTAGTGTTAATGAAAAATTGATTAAAATATGTGTTAATTACATATGCACAAGAGCTTCAGGAAATAGCCCACTACTTTATAAGATTATCTTTTTATAAAATTTTTGATTTTCTCAGAGTTTATCATATCGAGAAATCCGTTTGTTATGTACAGTACAAATATAGTTTTTTAATAAGAATTTATATGTACGTTTACATAACTTAATTTAATGGTTTTAAATCACTTTATTGTAGCAAAAATTGATATATTTTTAACATTGTTCTGTCTTTATGTTTCTATTTTCTTAAGTGCGTTTTGTATTTTTTTTTTCAGTGGGTGTCTAGTAAAGCGTTTCCCAAACTATTTTTGCCCTGGCCCGGTTATTTGCAGGCTTCCCCTTTGTGACCCACTATTTTTTTTTACTTTACTGATGTATAAATAGGCAAAATAAAACCCATTTGAATATCCACATGGAAGTATATAATATAACTGAAGCATAACTTTTAATAATAATGTAATAATTCTTTTTCTTCTTAGGGTGCCTGCCTTGGCAGTCAGCTCTGTATACTTTTTTTTGTCCTTCGCCAGGCGAAACGATTCGGCGACACTTGTAATCCCGGTCGAATGTTCTGCAACCAAGATTTCCGTCTTTGGCCAGCTCTTCGCTGCAACTTTTCCCATCATAATGAGTTGCACGAGTTCGTACCTGTCATGCCTAAGCACGCGACCCAGGTATGCAACTGCACTGTTTGATAGTCTGCCAAAGTTTGCGTTGTTGGCCGACACGTCATAGAACTTCCTCATTGGTGACTTCCGGTGAGTCGAAGATATCAACATCATGCGTCTATATGCCCACATGTCGAATGTTTCTATAAGTTTCTTCCTCCACTGCGGTAAAAGCCTGTAATTGACGCCTGCCATTGAATAATTTACCATTATATATTAGTATGCTTGCACACACCTTCTACAAACAAATTTTCGAGGGCTTTGCGAAAATTTTGCGTGGAATGACTGGCTTCCGAAAGGTTAATAGTCCAGGCTGTCAGAATGTAATAATTACATTGTAATAATTATATTACTTGACTATTATTAGTGAGAAGTATAAAGCTGTTTATTTTTAACTAGGAACTCGAATTTTTCTGGAAAAGACGTTATCTTTATTCTTATGTCTGGTTCAATTTCCAATCGGTCTCTATATTTATTTTTCATAAACACAATTTGTTGAAAACCCTGCTTCACACTTAGGTCGTGTAAAAAAGCATTAGAAATTTTATCGCTTGTTCTGCTAAAGCTGGATATTCTTTGACAACAAGATATCCAAAAATCTATATGAGATTTTCTCGAATATGTTTTTGAGTGCTGTGTCACGAGACAGTTCAATTAATGAGTTGAAATTTTAATCTGATAATATGTGTTGCGTTCTATATTGACTGAAAATGGGTTTCTTATCCACACTTGGTTAGTGATGATTGGAGGAAATTATTCTTTCAGATTAGTCTCCGGTCCTAGCAAACGTTTCTTGATAACAGCTGAAGTATTGTGCGGCAACGAATGAGGAGCCACACCATTAGATCATTTTAGAGTATGATTGGTTTAAACAACAAGGAGACAATGGGCCCGATTGCGTTTCTTCGTAAACTAAAATTGAAACTTAGTTCAACCGAACGAGACAGCAGTTCATCAGAATGGAATATGAAATGAACTATCTGATCTTACATTGTATGCTCCGGGTTCGATTCCCGGCTGACTCACCATTTTCCGTTAGGATAAAATTATCGGAATTGCATTTCAATGTCGATCGAATGCAATAACAAGACTCACACTTACACAGATGTTACAAGCACACATACATATAAACACTTCATAGTAGGGTTTATTGTAAGAGATTGCCAAATGATAATAAACCTGCCTATTGTAACATTTTACAATAAAAAGTAGAAATAAACAAACAAACAATGCTACGACTCGGAATTTTATTTTTGTGACCGGTGCCGGGTCGCGACCCACCATTTGGGAAACGCTGCTCTAGAATATCATTTGGTTTTTCTTACGAGTCACTCTGTCAATTTAATGTAAATAGATAGTATATTATTATGAATTGCTGTGATAATATACATATTTGACTCCGTCCTCCGCATTTATTACTAGAAACCACCCACGACACTCGTTTTTTTATATCACTTTCCCATGCTGAAAATTTCTCATACTGCAAGCTGCAATAATTCAGATGTCTTCCATTCAGCTTTTTTTTAATCTGAGTTTGGGGAATGGGTGTTCAAAAACTTTTCGCTAGCAATCCTATCACAAATTCACATTTTTTTTTAATGAATTGACGAAATCATTGAAATCATAGAGAATGTTGTAGAATTTTATGAAAGAGACAAACTGAGATGCATAAACAACTATAATAAAATAGTTTTCAACTTTTATGGTTAGGGGAGATTGTTGAACCTCCAAACACAGTGTACCTTGAAACGCTTTGTAATTCTCATATGACTATTGGTTTCCCGCTGTCGACTGCAATATTTTGTCATCAACTTCATTGAGGGTAATATAATAAAATGAACCTTTTTAGAAAATATTTACTGCATCATTTTTCTGGTGGCGATGAAAAATTTTCCAGCCTAAAAGTCGGAATTTCGTAAATAACTTTAGGCTAGCTCCAAAGCTGACCTCTCTGCTCTATGTTAACTCCAGAGTAACCAAAATCTCATTTATGTTCAATGCCAAATATCAGGCAATATTAAAGCACTCGATAAATGGCAAAATTGAAAAAAGTAGATATACAGTGGAACCTCTCATAACGAGTGAAATTTATACCTCATAAAAAAAGTATCTCGTCTTAATAAAAATAAAATTGATATTGATCATTCTTCTCCATAACCCTTCAAATATTTCAAAAATGTTCCATAGTATAACAGTCTCCTCTAACTGCGGCAACACGATAGCGTTACATCAAATTAACAGATAAGCATCAAATCGGCAGTAATGTCAAATATTCATTGCATTTCAACACCGATATCCTTTAAAATCCCTGTTTTGTTCCTTACTATAGCTGTCTCCACTTTGTTGCTGTCATCACCCTATTTCAAATGAAATAAGATGACCATCACGATTATGGTCTAATTTTAGCTTTAAGAAACCAAAAACTTTTAACCAAATGTTTGAATAATAGATGTATCGAATCGATACCTCTGGGATCGAATATGTTACGTACTAGATTAAGTGAATGATAGAAAGAAAGAGCAATCTGTGCTGCTTCTCATGCTGCATCCACACGTTGGCGAATGTTCGTGTTACAGATTAGGTAACGTATAAGATGCGGATTTTCAAAGAAAAAAAGACAGCCAGCTGACAACTCGGAGCTGTCAAAATCACGTCAGATACGAAGAGGGCGCAGTACTGCGCAGGCGCGGCTCGCAGGCTGATAGCGACAGCTCATATTTTGTGGTACGGTGACGTTTGCATATCTGCCATAAGAGTTTTCCATATATGTTTCCTAATAGTTGTTTACAACCACTTGGACATGAACATTCGCCAACGTGTGGAGGGGCAATTAGAATAATACAATAGATGTTTGTAATGCGGATGTCTGCGTAGAACCTTTTATAGTAAAGGTGATGGCAGCGGCGACTTATTTCACAAAAGGTGTCGGGCTCCATATGTGGATGAGTAAGGGAAAAATGTATATAAATTAGTATAATATACCTGGCGGAGAAGGAAAAAAACAGTGATTTGACAGGCGGGCAGTGTTGCCCGTCTGGCTAGCGCATTTACCTGTTACAATACTGTTAATTACAGGGAAATGGCAATTTCCTAGTATCATTAATCTTCATATATAAAAATTCAGCCTGCGTATGTTTGCGCGCGCAAAACTCAAACAAATAGTCGGTCAATTGACTTGAACTTTTGACAATATTGCAATGGAATACGCGCGATTGTATAGTAAAATTAAATTTTGGCACAACGTTGCATTCGAATTTGCGTTTGTTTTTATATTAAAATATATTTTTAAAATCTATAAATTTAGCCCGCGTATGTTTGTACTTGCAAAACTCGAAAATAGTTTGTCGATTAACTTGAGTTGGTTGCATTCGGATACGAGCATGTTTTTATAGTAAAATGAAATTTTGACACAAAGTTGCATTTGAATACGCCTTCCCGCACCTACGAAAGTCTTCCCGAACCGATGAAATTTTCTATGCGCTTTGACATCGGTGCATTTCCCATTAATTTCATATTAGTCTGAGCCACGGCGAAGCGTGGCCGGGTTTAGCTAGTATTAGATAAAATATTGAATTATTGGGGATAGTTGTATTTTCGAATTTTAACAGCTAGTCCCATCCGACTGCGATGGTTTCTACCCGACGCTCGCTCACATGGAGCATCTCACACTTCACACCTTTCAAGAACTAAGTCGCCGCTGTGCCCTCTAGCAGGAGAAAATGGCAGTGGACATCCTCTTTTATCCATAGAATGCTCAGACAAAGAGGGTAGATTTTCATAACATGTAAATCCTATTTGTCTGCATTTTTTATGAATGTTTCTGCTCATTATACAGGTTGATAGCATAATGTGAATTTGATACATAAAATATGAGCAATACGAGGAGAGTACGATAAGTAATCGGCCTAGTCAAGAAAACACATTTTTTTTATCAAATTGTAATTTATAAATCCGAACTATAGTTTCTTAGAGCCAAATATCTTTTTACCGAGCCATTTTAATTTTAGAAACATACAGGCTAACCTGTTTACCAAAGCAGGCTGAAGGTAAATGCTACAGTTTGAAACCCCACAAGGACCTAAATACAATAATGCTAGAGTTCAAGTTATTGTACTCCAAGAATTACGGATACTATCCACTCTGTAATTTTGTTTTTAATAGTATTTTAATTTTAATAGTAATTTTGTTCAGGGCATAGCTGCTGCGATGCACAAACAGAGTGGAAAATCTATACATACTGACTGAAATCGATTTCTTCTTGCCTGATAATTATTCTCACATTTTCTTTACGGAGCTGTTCTCCCGCACGAATGATAACCATTCAAAACCTAATTGCGCTACTGTCGACGGCAGTCAACTGTCGGAGTTTTGAAACTGGAAATTAAAATAAAAAATCCCATTATTTATGGTTTGATTACCTCATTTTGATAAATCGGACATTCGTCATCAAAAATATTTGCACAATCGCTTTTACATTCACGACCTGACCAATGTGATTTCGTCATATTTATTCTTTTTGACATTTTATATTTTTTTATTATTATGCAATAACTTTAAATGGCTCCTATCAGACTAACTGAATAATACAGTTAACTAAAAATTTTGCATTCGTCGTTTGTATTTGATGTAATATTAGTGGCGCCATCTCTTGTTTGGGCCGATTACTAAGGGAGTTGCATCCTATTTCTGAAAACGTACATAGAAAGGTTTTGTACATAGAAAACAAAAAATAAATGTATATTCTCTATTCCATTCCACGATAGGTACTAGAGGTTGGCAGCTTTAAAGTTTTATTTCATAAATGAGGAGGGCTAAGTTGTTGCAATTATAGATATATTTTTATTATAAGTATGATAATGAGAAATAATGTCTTACAAAATTAACGAGAGAAGAATGAAGAATGAAATTCTTTATGTTGAAGTTCAGCCAAAGACCTCTTAAATAGCCCTCCTAGAATTAACAATTCCTCGAGAAATTATAAACCACATGGACTTTTCATGATACATACCGACCAAGATGAGTATTGGCAGCTTTGTGATTTAAATTTTTGTTTTAGAAATTTGGAAATAAAAGAAATAACTGCCAATTTCTAGTTTGTGTCATTTGAAAGGTGGAGTGGGATAAAATAACCTAATTTTAAGTGATTTTCTAATTTTAACCAATAACAATGTGTCTAAATTGATGTTGTTTTTTATTAATCATTGATTCCTTCCGTGATGTTTGTGGGTATGGATACCCACAAACTCTCCTTTGCTTGTCCTAAAGCCTTGTATCGACACACAAGCGTGGCGCGCTGTGAGCGGCTCAGCTCGCACGTCGATACCTATTTGCTCGATTGGAGCGGCGCGGAAGTATCGATCACAGCGCGCGACACTCGCATGTCAATACGAGTAGTTACATGATCAGTGAGTTTTTTTAGAATAGCTATGAGTTTTTAAAATTGAAAGTTTACTTATAAACTAAACTTATTCATCGTTAAGGTGTTAGAACAACAACTAAAATCTAAGTGAAAGTCAAATTGCTACCGCTAATTTCAATAACTTGGAAGCTTTTCGAAGAAGTCTTTGTAGTAGAATGGGATTTGGTTTTTAGTGAACCAGTCCTGGTTTTTAGAGTCCATTCTTAATGGAAGAAATGCCCTTGTTTGAGATCTTCAAATTTTTCAATCGCATACATGCTATAGGATCAGATGATCGCGTCTTCTTCTTATATTAATTATGCGAAAGACTTGGTCCGCATAAGATGTTTTCTGGTCCTCAAAACATTCATATTAGAATTGATCAATGTCGTACTACAATTTGCCAACCATGGATTTTACAATGAAATGCAACATCTAGATGCCACTCATAGTTCCAAAAATTGATTAACCCCTCGCGTACCAGACGGCCCGAAACGTCCAGAATTGATATTTACCGTCGAACCCCAGACGGCCCGAAATGGCCAGGCGAGGCCGACCGCTAATTATGGATTATTTAATCGACTAATAATTATGAATAATCTTTATTGCTTTACATAACGACGTTACAAATATCTAATAGCAAATTTCAATAGGAACATAAAACAGGTCTTTTTTAGACGATCGGTGTGACAGTTTCGGAGTAATCGTTTTTTTTCTGAAACGCCATCTTTTTTTTGAGACTCGCGAATTTCTTACGGGCCGTAAGGCACACATTAAAATTCAAACCGCGGGCCGCGAGGGGTTAATATTCTGTTCAATATGGCGACTTTTGTGGTATAATAGTAGGGTGGTGCACTGTAGATGGCACTGCGGTAAAATTCCGTGCGTATTACTATCGGAAAATTTGGAACCTATAGGAACGTATGAAACCGCACGCACTTATGAAAAAAATAACGTCCCGGAGCTGAGACTGCTGCAGATTGGATGCGGTGCGGTGACAGTGGCAGGATTGCCACTAAAGAAATTCATTATGGACATGTACTTCATTATTAAATATTAAATAAATTAGATGAAACTTTTATTTAAAGAAATATATTAATTTCGATGATTTTTGAAATAGAATTTCCTTTATTTAAACGTTATTGTTTAGTTTCAGAAGAAACAGTGTTCTAAAGTGTTGCCAGCGCAAATACAGCGGTGTAATTCGCAGTGCGCAGACCAAAAAATGTGTTTTTTACGTGCGGCGTAAAAAGCGTAACGCACTGCAGTGCGTGTCTAGCCTTAGCACGCCTATACTGTATAAAATAATAATATAATAAGAAACGAATGTTCAAATCATAGCTCGTATTATTTTAGTATTTACATAAAGAACAAAATTTTTAGTTTGGTATATATACTCAGTACCTACGCAATAATTACACACTTTAAAGTTCAGATAGACAATAAGATGGCATTCTATCTCTTCGTATTATTTCTGTGATGCCTATATAAAAAATGTGATAGATGGCGCTAATAATTGAATGTCATTATTGTTATCATTGGTTTTAATTATTGGGTTTTTATTAGGGAGACGGGAAAGTAAGTGATGTCGTTTCTGCACATGTCAATATTTGGTTACTATCTATCAGCTCATTGTGTACTTCAGGGTCATGCCAAAGACAGTTTAAGGGTAAAGTGACTTGTTTACTTGTAAATAATTAAAACATATTTCTTTTACAGTTTTGTGAGAAATGGCCAGCCAAATACCAGAAGACGTACATATCCGGCATTGTATGTTTTTTAGTTTTACAAGGGTGGTAACGAAACAGTTGCTACCAAAAACATTTATGATATTTATTCAAGTGCATTAGACGTTCGCAAATGCCATAGGTGGATTTACAAGTTCAGATCTGGTAATTTTGGTCTTTCCGACTTGTACCGATCGGAAGACGAACAACTTTAGACAATGACGTGTTAAAGGCGGAATTGGAAGCAAATCTGCATCAGACAACCGAGATACTATCAAGCACTCTTAGACAACTTCGGCCGATCGTGCAAGAATATTGCAGCAGATTGGTAAAGTAAGCAGAGCAAAAGTTTTGGTCCCGCGTAACCTGTCCGAAAAATAACAAATCCAACCAATCCACCAAATGCAACTAATTGCTTCAACTGCACAATACAGAAACATTTTTGACTGCTTAATCATTGGAAATGGAAAATGGGTCCTCTATGATAACCCAAAACGCAAAAGGCAGTGGCTGTTGCCAAATGAATCGTTATGAAGTACTGCTAAGCCAAGTTTACATTCCAAAAACGCGCTTTTGTGTGTTTGGTGGAGTATTTGCGGAATCGTTCATTTTGAAGTCCTGTTACATGGCCAAACTTTATATGCAGACCTTTACTGTGCCAGCAATTGTCAACAGAAAAGGCTTTATTCTGCAACACGATAAATAAATAAAATACAAACGGAGCTGTCATGGAATTCACCGACCGAAATCGGGCCCATATATAATTATTACACTTCTGGGGGGTGAACGGTGGATTCCGAACTAACGACCGGCTGTGGTAGGCTTAGGACAGCTGTCTTGCCACATGTGAGCGTGCACCTTACCACCCATTCACTCCCCCTTCGAAGCCATAGAATTTGAGATGCGGAAATCGCGGTTTTAGATAATTTTTCTAGAAAGGAGTTGATTATTTTCCTGGAGAGACCAAGATCTTTAAAAAGGTGAAACATAGATTTAGCTGGCAGGCCACGAGCGCCAACTTCCACCGCGTGAAGGTGAACAGTGAAGCCGTTCCGGGTGACGGCATTTGCGAGATCATGGTATTTATTTAATTTGTAATCGTGGTCTTTTGGGATATTTGATTTCCATGGAACAGTTAATTCTACGATAAGGACCATCTTCCGAGATAGAGAGTAAAGAGTTATATCTGGACGCAGGGCTGTGCATCCGAGACTTTCAGGGAATTTATACTGCTTAGAGACCGAATCGACCTCCATAATCCAATCTGAAGCTTTCTGGATCATTGAGAAAGGTTTTGCAGTGAAATGTTTTTTGCCTTTAGAGCCAACCCGCACCAACTGTATTGGGGATTTGGAGGATACTGTGGAACCCTTGTTGGCACGAGCCACTGAGAGGCTAATTACCTCGCGAATAATAGGAAGGACTTTGTCCTGGCGGTAACCGTCCTTGATCCAAGGCCACCTTGCAGCCAGCTAGAATATGTCTAGCTGTGCAAGGGGTGTTGCTACAAAGGGGACATGAACTATCCTCGACATAGCTCCAACGAGCGAGGTTACTGGGGTCTGGAAGTGTGTGCTGAAAGACATTTAAATAAAATTTCAGCATCTCTGGCGTCCAGTCATACAACATTACTTTCCAGTGCATTGGAGGAGGAATGCAAAAGTCTACGAGGAGGAATGCAAAGACGACACTACGCAAAACGAACCCTAGAAAAAAATATGTATTAGGGTTGGAGGAACTGCTTCACCCACCATACTCACTTAATATTGCACTATCGGGTTTCCATTTACTCTGATCGCTACAGCCCTTCTATTGTGACAAAAACTTCAACTGGCAAATTTTATGAAAACATTTTAAGTTTATAACTGGCTTATTTTAAAAGGAAACAAATATAGAATGTATTCACCGAATTTAACTTTATGACTCATGGGGTGGGGTCCATTGCAAGGACTATAGACCCAGGTCTGACCATGTTAACCACTAGAGCCCCAATTGGCTGATATCGGCCACAACACGATTCAGCGTGACGGCCCCGTTTTAATTTTATTTTAATTTAAGTTGTTTTATTTCATTATGTTTTATTATGTTAATATGTTTTATTTTAATTATGGGTACAGTGGTTTGGCAGTAATTAATGTTTTGGTGGGACAGTGTCATAATAAATTTTTTTTACTAATTTTTACAAAAAAATTTTGGGACATCAACTTGTCAATCGGCTGAGGGATCAACTTGTCAATCGGCTGAGGGGCCGAGGCCTGAAGGGTTAATCAAAAATTGAAGTATCAGGAGATCACGTTCTACGAGATTTGATATTTCCTACTCTGGTGCTCACTGTTGCATTTTCAAACTTGGGACATTGTCATTTAACTCTGCTTAGGTTCGTTTCTTGCATGACTCTCTCGTTTCCGATGACCTCCTCTCACTCAATAAGAAAACGTCAAAAACGTCACTTCGGTTTAACGCTACAGTGTGAACGCTACATACATAGCTCCATAGATTATAAAATTTTAATATTAAAGGAACATTTTTCCAACTTACCTTAATTATTAAATGGATCATGACATCAGAGTTGCGAAGAAACAGATTCAACGCTTAATTACATCGCAGTGAGTGGTATTTGCACTTTAAATTATTGATAATGGAAAAGATTTGAAAAACCAACCGATTTTTTTGGCACAACAGAATACCGCTCAAAGAAACCCAATATTTGACGATTGGATGCACTATCCACATTTACTTGTAGGCCTACACCACTGATAACATGCGAAATAGCGATTCGCTATAAGTCGAGATTGAATGTTATTTTTTTTTAAATGTATAAACCGCGACGACGATAAAACAATACGATGGCCATATTTCTTTTCAAACTAATATTAGTCTACCCTCATTAGACTTAGATCGCTTGTGAAACTGACCGATCTACGTTGTCTTTGGTATCTGAAAGTAAAGTTGGCTGTACATTACCTAATTTAACCCTTCAAATGAAAGGCGTCCTTTTGGGGATGCAAGTTTTAATACACTGAAATGAGAGGCGTCCACTTGGTCCAGTGATGACGACACGATGGGGGCCGTTTGCGAAAAGGCAATTATTATCTTAATTGATTTACGAGATAAGGTTATAATGTTTTATATGTCAAATTTCTTTTTTTTATGATCCGTATAGTGGTTTACAAGTTATGGTCGTTTTTATCAAGGTCGTCGATTTTGCGCGCGAAAAGGTCGCGCGCGAATGGGACGGCTGAATTTTTACTCCGCGAGGAGAGGGGTTAAATTGAAATAAAATTGTGCAGCTGAAACAATGACATCCACAAGGACGATGAGGAGCACAACGGAATAATATGAAGATACAACACTGATGTGTGAAAATTTTTAATTGGCGTTCAATACTTATTTCTCAATGTGTACTAATATATGTTTTACTAGCTGTAAGTTTTCCTAAGAAATGAAAATAAAATAAAATATCTGGGGCTACAGAAAAATATGAATATTCAAGCGAGGAATATAACTCTATTAATAAAGTAATTAAGACTTGGCATGCAACTTGAGCATGCTAACAGCGCAAAACTGGAGAAGTAAACAGCATAATGACAATTTTTTTGGAATTTGAAAGAGTTTGCCAAGAAAATATAGATTTGAAGACACAGTTATCCAGGTTAAAAAATGAAATGGATGTAAGTCACCAACTATTCCAAAGCCATTACGAAACTTGCAGGGTGGTAAGGTGGACGCTCACATGTGGCAAGACAGCTGTCCTAAACCTCCAGCTGTCCAAACCCACAGCCGGTCGTTAGTCCGGAATCCACTGCTTACCCCCCAGAAGTGTAAAAAATAGTATTATGATGGGCCCGACTCCGGTCGGTGAATGCCATGGCAGCTCCGTTTGTATTTTATTTACTTAACTTATTTTTCCCCCATATTTTTCTTGGACTTGGACTGAATTGATCTGATTTCTGATTTAATACAGATTTCAGATTTGACATCACAGAAGATATATTTTTTTTAGGTTTAAGAATTGACTAAATTAACATGAAATACCCATATCGATGAATTACTAGTAAGTAATGTAGTTCTATATACTCCTTTAAAAAAATCAGAAGTCAATTCTTTATTTTGCGTATTTCGGACCATTAATGACTTATGGACTACCTACTATTTTGGGGAAATGCCGCAGACAGTAAAAGAATCTTCCTTTTGGAAAAAAGAGTACTAGTATCAGGTAACGCCCAGGACCTCGTGCAAAGAATACTTCAGTAAGGCAAAGATAATGACCATGCATTTGGCGTTCATATACCGGTGCTTAATGTATGCCAGACAGCACCTAACAGAAACTGCAACTAGAGCGGACATACACGTGATAACTCCCTTTTATGCGTGCCCCGAACAAGACTGGCGAAAGTACAGAAGAGGTACTTATACCTTAGCATTAAACTCTACAATTTACTCTCTACCACGATCAAACAACTGGAGGACAAATAATTAAAAAAATATATTAAGGAGATGCTGATAGGCCACCCTTTCTATATTCTGACCGAATTTAAAGGCCATGACTGCAAATATTGTACCAATTTGAATGATAATTATATTCGTATTTTCGTCCTTTTAGTATTTAAATGTTTTAGCTTTAGTTATAGTTATTGTGTTGAGTGTTGACTTTAGTAGGTAGCCATTAGAATTATTTACTATTTTATTAAATAAGCCTTTAATTTGTTTTGTAATAAGATTTTATGACGAATAAATTTTAGTAGGTTTCAAAATACTATTTTTTTTATAGCATATGTATGTTAAGTAAAGATTAAAGTAGTAATGAGACTTACTACTTAAAACACAAATATTTTGACACGTCCAAGAGCGACTTTTAGCCGCCAATTGAATATGACGTAAATGTAATGTAATGTATGAACTCCTGTCATAAAATTTTCTGAACTTCAACACAACTTATTTTACATCACTGCAAGGGTTTACTGGGCCTACTAGAGTACCTCTCAATTAAGCAGCATGGGCCACTTCATCAAGCAAGGCCAAGCGGCACACTGCTTGCAAACACAATCTTCATGTTATATAGTGTAATTAAAACAAAATGCTACATAAATATATTACATTTAATGAAATAAATATCACACATAAGGGTTCCAATTGCTGCCGTCTTCAGGGTGTAAACCGTTGGTAATTAATAAGACAATATCGACGATCCACCAGATGCCTAAACCGCCGAGTGTCAATAGTTTCCCGACGGCCGTTCCCGTCTGCCCCAAGCAGAAACGGTCCATCCCCAGAAACCCCAGCAATATGCTGTATATCAGAGTGGTGGTGAAGTATTGTTCGGAATAGCGAACGCAGGGGAATCCGTCGCGCAGGAACGTCCGCGGACCGTAGCATTCGATATCGGGCAGCGCGGAGCACTGCACTTTGGTCTTTTCTACGTCTTCGTAGCGGACGCCGCCGAACTTGACGCAGCCGTGGCCCGCCTCCTCTTTAGCGGTCTTGTTGCCCTTGTGGTCGACGGGGTCGTCGCACTGGATGAACTCCATTGGCAGGAAGTTGCACTTAACAAGCGGACGCCGCGGGTCGTACTCGTCCGGCGGAACGTTCTCGGAGGCGAGCGATGCTTTCGACGACGGAATTGCCATTATAAACACAGCAATATAAACTAGCGTAATTAATAGAATCGTGGAGACCCTTCTCCCGTCGCTGCTGCTCATTTCGCGTTTGTTTTCTTTTGTTGACGTTTGACATCTGCCTGACAGCTCTAGAGTTCAGCAACGGGCAGGGCTGCCAGGGCTTTAAATGTTAAAAAAAACTCTATACTACAAAAATTAACAACCAATATATAAAATTAAGAAACACCTTAGAATAAATAAAAAAACGTTATGTTTCATGTATCACTTGGTATTAATGTATAATAGGAACCTATTCTACATTGTTGATGTTTAAGGCTCATTACGCACTGTCTACTGCCGATCATGTAACTAGCACTGTCGACTGTCGTCGCGGCGACTCAGTCGACGGCGACTTTCACTTTGTATAATCTAAGGGGGCCTCTAAACGGGCCATACTTTTACGCCAATATGTGGCTGCAATGTCAGCAACAATGGCCCGACCATCACTGCAATATTTTATTGCAGCATGTGGCTGCAATAAAATGTTGCAAATATATAGCACGGCCAGTGTCGGTAGTATTTCTGGGCCATCATTTTGACATTGCAGCCACATATTGCAGCGAAAATGTGGCCCGTTTAGAAGCCCCATTATACGGCACCGGCGACTTCCGTACGCACGTAGTCGCCGGTCGCCCGAGCGACTCGGCGAGTCACCGCGTAGTAGCGATACCGACTGGCCGGTCGCCGCAACCAATAGAAGCAAGGGTTTATACGGGAGCGTACGCATGGGAGCGACTTACGAGGCGACTCGCAGGGCGACCGCACGTCGTCATGCAGAAAAATTGCAACCCCATTCTATACAGAAAAAAATTGAAATGGAAACACGAAAAGTCATTTGCTATTTACCGAGTGACGAATATTCCAATCGGGAATTGAAGACATAACAGTGGGAGGAAATAATGGTTAATCGGTGGTGAATGATTACCAGATGAATAAAAAAGACCCTTAGGTAGGTAGTTACCTAAATATTTCTTTTAATTTTTTATTAATGCAGCGCATCTGCCAAGATAATTGACCCTCAGTCATAAATTATGTGTAAAATAGAAAATAAATAAAATGATGGTCTCCCCAGCTTTATTGCCTATGTTTTTGCCGAGAACCGAGTCGCCGTCGACGTCGGCAGTGCAATATTTAGTCGCTGCGACTCAGTCGACAGTGCGTAATGAGCCTTAACGTCGCCCGACTATATTCACCTCGCTGATTCCGAAACTGCCTGAATCTTTATTAGGCCTCAATGTATTTTTTTTAACAATAGGTAGATAAACACCTATATAGCGGTAGGTTGTTAGCTTTCATTTAAAAAATCCCTCCTAAAACTAACTAACAAAAACACACAATTGTAAATTTAAACCCACAATGTTACACACATAATGGAATGTAAATAATTATGTAATGGGATGTAAACACATATTACACACATAATTGAATGTAAACAAAATGTAAATAAGTAATTAAAATTGTAAATTTGTTTTTTCTCGTCTCGAAATATTGTGTATCAGTAACTATTATTTTCCGTGGCTATTTGCTATCAGATTTAGCATAACTATGATCGAATCTAGTAGTTTTTTCATTTTTGATAAATGAAAAAGGTTCCTATATTTAAAAAAATACTTTACAAACAACGTTCAAAAGCTTCATAATCATCATAAAATGTTTTCTTCGTCTTTCTTTATATTATATTTATGCCTATCTATAATCATTTTTACGCGTTTACAAAATCAAAAGCGGTCGGCAAATTTGCTCGATAATCAACTTGAGGTTCTGCCGTATCATATTAAATATTATTGTTTTTTCCCACCGCGGTATTCCCGAATCAGCTGGTGCATAGGCTCCTGTCTCTCCTGAGATTTAAGTTTGTGCCTGAGATAGACAAGGCAATGGTGGGTACTGACACATAGAGCTCGGCGTGCTTATTGTGTCGCGATTACTAAGGAAGGTTTATTCTTCGACATATACGCTGCAGCGCCATCTATCAGAGATCCTGCAAACTAACGAAAGGCGCGGAATTGTTTCAATTTAATTCAACGAACGTGAATGTACCGCAACAGATAACAGAAGAACTAAGGACTTTACCTGATAAGATAACATATATAAATAATCTTTAGGTACGACGATAGCCGCACCAATAGCTACCATGAGGCATTATTTCACCTGTGTTTCCTTTGTGAAATTTATTAATCATGGCTGAACCCCGCACAATTTCACAAAACCCCATCGACGCAGTTGTGGCGTCGCAGCCTGAGCTAGGACCGACTCCTCCGGACGGCGGCTACGGGTGGATCGTGCTCTTAAGTGCTCTAGTGTTCCAGATAACAGTGCCTACTTTGGTTGTGTCGTACAGTGTGATATTGTTGTACCTTAATTATCAGGATGAGTATGATAGTGCGTCATCTTTCCGCTTGTGGGACTCTAGCATCGGACTAGTGCCCGTGTTGTTTATAGTGATCAAAATGTTGATGGAGCCGTGGAGCCGCACTCTGGTTTCGCTGTTTAATATGCCGAGAGTGATGGCGCTCACTGGAGTTTGCTTAGTCGGTGCCGGGGTTATGCTCTCTAGTTTCAGTATGTCGTCCGAAGACAACGGAATTATCATTAACGTATTCGCCGGGATATTTGCGGGTATGCAAGTTTTTCACACTGTTTTTAAATTGGTAAGCGACGAGTCATAATGGCTATTTTTTATTTCAGGAATGGGCGTAGCACTGACTGATCAACAAAACGAAGTCCTCCTCGGTCACTACTTCCGTAAAAAGCTAGATATGGTGCGAGGGATTTACCGAATCGGTCCATCCATTGGATATAGCATAATGCCGTTCTTAATGGCCGCATTATGCCTTAGATTTGGGGCTGGATCAGCCACTCTAGTATTCGGAGCAATTATAATTCAAAACTGTCTATTTTTAGCGGCTTATTCGCGACCGATCTACGTCACGGTGCCGGTGCAACGCAATTATAAAATGTTGAATGACGCTGAAGAAGATGATGATGAGGATATATTTACGAATATGCAAGAAGCGGTCGGGGACGAGAATGGAACGGTAACGGTAGCGGTGAATAATCAGAACGAAGACGCCGACGAAAGTGTGATTGCTACTTTCAACACTCAAAATACGACTCGAGAGGTTGTGTCCACGAGTTATACAGCGCACGAGCGAGCGGCGCAACTCCGGCAGCATCGAACAAACGAAAACCGTTTTTCGTCCGATTTCACAAACGCAAACGAAAACCGCTTATCCGTGGAGCGCAACGGACGGCTGGTCGATCCCGTCACGCTTGTGAGCCTCGACCGCATCGAGCGGTACGGTGGCGACCCACAATCGCTCTACAGAGAAACAACCCTCGTCAACGACGCGCCGAATTCATTGTTTTCATTCGACAACCCGAACGTTACGGCGGGTACGGCGCGGCGCAACCGACAGCACAAACGAAGCTTCGTGAGCGTCATGCAAATGTTTCTAACCCTTGAATTCTACCTGCACACGGTTCTGCAGTCATGTTCCACCCTTTCGTTGTTTATTTTTGGATTCCTCTTCACGCCGTACGTTTCGGAGAAAGAGCCAAACATGGGCGTCTTTAAAGTCGCCACGTTGGTCGGAGTAAATTACGTCGGCGCTTTGTGTCTCAATGTGGTATCAGTGTTTGTTCCGAGGACGATGAATAAACGGAGAGGACTTAGCATTTTCTTCTGCATGATGGGCGCTCTCGGGTTTTACGGTAATTTAAACAATACGCAGCGAAAATAGTCAACAAATATTTTACAAAAACAAAATATTTTAAATTTACAGGAATTTCAGCATCGGTAAACCGCAGCTGGCTAGTCGTATGGGGGATGGTCGGAAGCTACGCATCGACCGCATTACACATCCTTCAACCATCAATCTACGACGAAATGAACGAATTCGACGCAATGTCTACGTCCATAGCATCAAATTTCATCACCGTTGTAATCCTACTGCTATCCGTCTTCGTATACAGCTTTGAATATGCTACATGTTTCGAATTGGCCGCTCTCGTTCAACTGCTCACCGCGAGTATTCTGTTTTCAACAGTCATCACCAAAACTTACATTAGGAGGTAATGGCTAGATTAAGATTAGGCTAACAATATTTTTAAGAATGACAAATTTTATTTATAATTGTTAATTTAGATTGTAATGAAAGCGAGATTTCGATAAATAAACATTTTATTTTATTCTGATTAATTAATATTATTATGTACATAATACAGATTTGGTATCACATATAAAAATCGAAAGTGAGATTGGAATGTCGGTTCATGTTCATAAAAATATATACAGGGTTGTCCTATAATTCATAAAAATAATTTTGAGACGTTTTGTCTCAATTTATGATCAGCATTCGCCAGTATTGCACAGACTTAAAAGAATTGTCATTGATTATATTAGATTGCTCAACTCCATAGTCGATTTGGCAACTTTTCTGAAACGGCGAAATGCAGATGGCACTGATAGCATTGACGGTGAAATTAGTATCAATTTATTTGGCCATCTATAACAACATTGATATTCATGTTTTTTTTTTATAGAGGATTGATTGATTATAAAAACCCAATTATTTAACCAATGATAACAATAACAACATTTAATTATTAGCACCATCTACCATATTTTTATATAGGCTGATGACATCACAGAAATAATACGGAGAGACAGAACGCTATCTATTAGTCTATCTGGATACTAAAGTGCGTAATTATTACGTATTGAAATCTGTATACTCCAGGAAAATAATCAACTCCTTTCTAGAAAAAATATCTTAAACTGCGATTTCTGCGTCTCAAATTCTATGGCTTCGAAGGGGGAGTGAATGGGTGGTAAGGTGAACGCTCACATGTGGCAAGACAGCTGTCCTTAACCTACCACAGCCGGTCGTTAGTCCGGAATCCACCGTTCACCTCCCAGAAGTGTAATAATTATATATGATGGGCCCGATTTTTGGTCGGTGAATTCCATGGCAGCTCCGTTTGTATTTTATTTAAAAATGGGCATCTTAATGTTTTTTTTTTTTAATGTATGACATCTTTATGTAAATAAGATTAAAAAATTCGTTAGTTATTATTTTATACCGTATAGGCGTGTTATCTACAATGCGATGCCATACTGTTACACTGTTGAACATAATAATAGAAGATTAATCAATTTTTGGAACTATGAGTGCCATCTACAGGTTGCGTTTCGTAGTAAAATCCTGGCTGCCAAATTGTAGTACAATGTTCAATAATCTAATACGCTATATAATCAATCGAAGAGGCCATTATGTGAAATTGAAGGATGGTGCAGTCGATCTTTTAATGATTAAACCACATCATATCCAAATATGCATAGATCAACAGACATAGTAAACAGACAACCCTTATTTAAATTTAAAACAGCCATTTTATCCTAAAAAATCCATGATATCACTATTCGTCTGTTTGTTATTATTAGTGGCATCGCCGGTGTTATTAAGTAAAGGCATTTTGTTCATAGACATCTGATTCATAGGGATCTTCGCCTGCGATTGCGGTAGCAAAGAATCAAAAGCGGACAAATCCATCGGAGTCTGATTAGATGGTGGACTTGCCCATTGTCTATTTATAGGGACTGGATTAATGGCCGGTGGGCCGGGTGGTAGATTCCACCGCGGCTGACTAGGAGATACAATCGGGCTGAAGTTATAGTTGGGCTGGGGCGATGTCGTCGTTTTCATTTGATTTAAGTTTAACCTAATTTGTCGATCCATCGCGTTCGGGGCGGACTGCTGCGGCGACGTCAGCGGAGTGATCGGACTTGTTGCGTTCGTTTTGTTGTAGCGGTGGGTCGTTTCTTGATGTCTGGCGATTCTGTGATAGACGTTATGATTAGCGAACAGCGATCACAGTATAAAAAAATTATTTCATTTAATTTATAATTTACAATAATCTACAGTAAAATGACAAAAATCAATCATAGACAAAAATCCAGTAGCAACAAACTGATAAAATGATATGCCAAAAACTATTGCCAGTGATTCTTTTAATATTTTAATGTCCACCAACTAGGCTATAATGACGCTTAAAAGATACACCCACTTGGGTGGGCATTACCTCCAACCTGAGAAGGTAAAACAAACTGGCGCCAAAAGCCTGTTGAGGTTCTTAAATGACACGAGGCTTAGCGCAGAACTATAGTAGGTGGCGAACAAATAGATCAGCAATGGTCGTAGTGTTACAAGGCTTATAAAGACCTTAGAAGGTCCCCACACAAAAAATTAAAAAAACTAAGCTATATCCGGTTCTAAGGCAGACATTTAAATTGTTATAACTAATTTTAATAAAACTCTTAATTTTCAATAAAAATGGTGAGCTGTTTGCCTTGCGGCAATATAAATATATGTATGAAACTATATAAAATCTAAGTAAAAAGAACATAATAAATTTGAAAGAATATATACACTAATAGTTATCCTCAACAGGTCGGAACCCAGCCTTCGCGCACAAAAAACTGCACCGCAAATTTTTGGTCGATTATGTAGATAAATACTAACAATATCGTGTTTTTAACACGCTTTTATTAGGTCGACCTGTATGTAACTATGTAATGGAATCTAAGGTAACTAATTTAACCATCTTCCAAGGATCGTAGCGTCATGAAAATTGGCAGCTGTATGTAGTTCTGATGGCAATACAATAATATGGTACTGTCGAACTGATCTGATGATTTTATTTATTTTATTTTTTTAATTTTATTTTCTTAAGGATAACTTACAGCCAATAATTTTGTAGTGAACAATAATAGGAAGCTTAGAGCCATTTACAAGTTACCACTGATAATGACAATAATAATAACGTGAATTTAGAACTGATATTAAGTATAAAGAAGATATTAAACAAGAAGATAAATTGTACATTAGAAAACATGTTGACATAAACAAGACTGTAATAAAAGAAGGAAATGCTAAGCCTGGTCATCACAAAATCGCCCTACAACCTGCTTCCTTATAGTATCTATATCCGTGAAAAAGGGATCAATATCAATGTCAGCATTCAGGGTGTTGAAAGTTTCGCATACCCTTATAAAATAGGATTTACGCCTGTATTTGGTTTTAAAGACAGGTACGTGAAGGGGTGCCCTATTTCTAAGTGCCCGGCTAGGGGTGCGGAGAGATATTTTAGATAATAGTTCAGGACAATCAATCGAGCCATTTAAAATTCTTAGTAAAAGTGAGATGTCAGCTATGTTTCTTCGCAAAGCCAATGGCAGCAAATGATGGCGGATACAACGAGAATAGTAGTCTGGATCACGTATACGACATTTATATTCTATGTAGCGTAGAAATTTTCTTTGGATGGCCTCTATTCTCGATGCATACACCTCGTAACAAGGGTTCCATAACTGGGATGCATATTCAAGATGACTGCGGACGTAGGCACAATAGAGAATTTTTATGGTTTTTATGTTATTGAAGTGTTCGCTGGATCGTATAATAAATCCTAGGGCTTTAAACGCTTTCGCAACAATACTGTCGATGTGGGCATCAAATAGCAGTTTGGAGTCGAGTATAACACCCAGATCCTTAATCTTAGTTACCCTACTCAAAGCAGAGTTATTGAGAAAATAAGAAGAGGAAGAAGGGTTATTTTTACGACTAAAAGTAATGGTAGAGCATTTGGCAACATTGAGGTCTAATTTGTTGGCAGTGCAATAGCTATTCAAGCGTAACAAGTCATCCTGCAGGAGAGAGACATCACCAGGAGTAGTTATTGCTTTAAGAATCTTCATGTCATCAGCAAATAAAAGATAAATAGAATTCTTAAAACATGCGTCTATATCCTGGATAAATAAAATGAATAATAGAGGGCCTAATATAGAGCCCTGATGGAGTCGGAAGATATGAACTGTAACTTCATGATGGAACATCGTATCATAGCTGTGTTTGGACTTGTTAGAATCGTCTTGGAATGAATGCCTTCAAGGTCTGATGATGAAGCCGGAAGATAGGCACTGGCATTCCATGATGGAATATCGTATCATAGCCGTGTATATGTGAATATCGTATCATAGCCCAAAAGCGTGTTTTTAGTGTTTTTTTTAAAACTATTGATTAATTTTCATGAATTCCCTCTTGTTATATAAAATTGAAGACTACAGATCCAGTCTACCCTGGACAACAGCGGCTGCAATGTCACCGAAACGTCGGGTGCTAAAAATTTCACGCTGTAAATTCGTTTTCTATTCTATTTATAATTCCCTCTTGTTACCTAATAATTAATCTTGTTATATATTATATATTTATATAATATATAGGTATATGGGGGCCAGCCGAAAGGGTTAAGCGCGGATCATCATTGTTGGCGCCCGACCGGTTAATAGCTGAACAATCAGTACCGGATTTAGACTTGATAGGGCCCTAAACTATTTGAGCTATTGCTGCAGTATATTTAGGTATATATGACAATTGCTCACTCGGACAATTTATTTTGGGGGCCACAAAAATTTTTTTTTGGGGATCTCCTAATTCAGGAGATTATGTCATGCAAGAAGGTATCGGTTCGATATTCCATGCTTCCACGCTCACCCGTAATTCGGGTTTGAGAGACATTGCATTTTCAAATTTGAAACGTCGGTGCGTCGCCCTCCTACCATGCTGTATAATTTCGTCTCTTGCGTGATTCCAATGCACGCAATGACCTCCTTCTTACAATATACTACTCAAATTGTCACAAAATGTGCTGATCCAGTATAGAACCGAGGAACCCCTTCTCATACACAGTGCCGGATTTATACTTTATAAGGCCCTAAGCTATTTGAGCTATTGCTGCAGTATATTTAAGTATATATGACAATTGCTCACTTGGACAATTTTTTGGGGGGACCCCAAGAAAGTGGGAACCCTAAGCTATAGCTTGTGTAGCTTGTATGTAAATCCTGCACTAAGAACAATCAAAGTAAAATTCAAAATATAATTGTAATACCATAATCGTAATAAATAAAAATGATGTATAAATATATAGTATTTAAATAATCAAAACTGCAAAATATATAGAGTAAGATAATCAACTTAATCATACCTAACTATATATTTTTTTAATTACTAAAAAAATAAAAATACAAAAAAAAAGAGATTTAAATGAGTAGATATAGAAATATTAAAAAATAAAAGTTGGATTTCAAAAAAGTGTGGTAAACAATTATAATGTCATTAAAATATAAATAAAGGTTCCTTACCTCTGCTTATCTTCTAAGGATAAAGGTATTGGTGTGGAGCCATTAGCTTTCGACGTTTTCACTTCGGCTTCCGAAGTTTTCATGCTGATATTTTCGAGGCCCAAATTTGAAAACATTTTATCGATGTCCGTTTGTGGCAGCGAAGGCGCTGCAACTAAAGCAGTACTATTCGCAGCGAGGGTGGCTTCGAAAGATCTAAAATAGGCATTGAAATTTTGAATAAAAAGTCATGTTGAATATTCAATTTTCTCCATAGATACTGAGTCAACTCACTTTGATTCATTTTGAATTGAATTCAACTGCTCCAACTTCACGCGGTGCTCAGATTCAACTTTTGTCACCATGTCCTTTACGAGCGCTATTAGGGCGTTGAACTGATTCAAAGTAAGACCATTTTCTATACAGAGTGGTATCAAAAACGGTAAGACCTTGGTCGCCATTACTTCCTTAGTGATTCCTAATTTTGTGTGCGTTAATGCAAGTTTGTAGATACCTAAAAAAAACATGTTGATTAAAATATCAGACTAACAAAGTAATAAAGATAGAACATGCATATGGACGAGATATATTAAGATTAGGAGAAAGCTTTCGACAGAGTCCCTATAAACCACCTATTAAAGCTTCAGCAGCTGCAGCTTGCAGAATGACCTCAACAATGCTGCAATAATTCTGAATGCTGCAAAATGTGAAGTTCTTCATCTTCGATAAAGAACACTATAGGATGGGTCCGTTCCAGAAAGTATGGTTACTTTCCGGAACAGACCTGTCTTTGTGCTGTTAAATCACAAAAGGATCTTGGCGTATTAGTCAACGTAGACTTAAAATGGAATAAAACGTGACTGCAATAGAGTGAAGAAGGAAACTCTTTGTTGTTCCGCATTCGGAAAGCTTTTTCCCATATTACTGAGAAACTGATGATGAAAATCTATGTCATTTGTGAGGCCCATTTTAGAACATGTCTATCAAGTCTGGATCCATTATATAGAAAGGATCTTTTTAAAAAAGTCCAGTGAAGAGCGCCTAAAATGCCTTTTTGCTTGTAGCATCTAACATACGACGAGATTGGCAGCTCTCGGTTTAACCACTCTGGAGCAATGTAGGGGTGACTTGATCGAGATATAAAAGATCCTGACTGCATTGTATGATGTTCCTGGGTTGTAGACTTTGGACACTATTCTACCCCATGAACACTAACATCTTCATGGGCATCATATGAAACTCCAGTGTGAATCATTCCATTCAAATCCTAAGAAACATTTCCTCAGCAGTAGTGGTAAATGAATGGAATGCTCTTCCTAGTGAAGCGATCAGTGCCAAAAGTATCGACGGCTTTAAAAACATACTGGACTCATTCCACAAAAACTGTAGTGCAAGCATGAACTCAGGCTCATCAGCTTAGGTTGCCGGCCTATTAAAAATATGATAATAATAAACGATAGATCTACCTAAAATTCCCATCAATACCGCGGGTTCTCTCGATTTGATTTGCGGCAGAAAGGGAATGATGTCATCCAATACGAGCCATTTATCCAAGTGTTCTAGCAGTTTTCCTATGCATAATAAGCAATTGACCCGCACAGATAAATAATTCGTTGATATGCACAATTTTTTTATTCGCGGAAGTAGCGCATTTTTCATTGCCGGATAATCGATCAGCGATGCAAACGTCGGCAGCACGGACAAACACAATTCTTGAATCTGCTGCGCATCCGACTCCAAAGCGCGGTACAACAAAGGAAGGACGTCGGTTTTTATTTCCTCCGCGGGCGTTAACTTCAGGAGAAGCTCCATCTTCTGCATGAATATCAGCAATATTTGTATCGGTTCTTGGATTTGCATCACAGTTCGCAGAGGCGGGAATATGTGTTTGACGAATTCGTCCCGTTTTGAATTCTCCGCTATGAGTAAGACGTTTGGCAACACAAACGGGACCATCGGCGGGTTCACAAACTCTTTCACGAGACAGGGCAACACTCTATAGATTGCGATTCTGTGTGGTAACTTTTGCAAGATTTGCGGCAACCCTTTGAAAAATTGTGATTTCTGCAGGTTGTCCCATTGGAATAGCGAGTCGAGGTAGTTTAGTGTTTTTACGCCGACGTCTTCAAAGTACGGGATTTTGATGAATTGATGCGCATCAGGTCGCAATTCGGGCGTTACGTTCAGCATTAATTTGACGTAATCTCGTAGCTCTTCCGGTATACAGTTCAACTTTGAAGCCGGTAGATGTTTTAAACCTTGGACGAATTTTTTGAAGCGGTTGTAATCGCCTTGCAATAAACCAAGTGGCTGTCCAGCCGGGCCGTGCAAACAATACGTCAACATTCCCAAGGAATAAATATCGCTGGCGGACGAATGGGACGCTGAGAGACAGTATTCCGGAGCTAAAAAATCCAGATTCGGTTGTGCTAAGTGCTGAACAGCAGAACAGTAATCCGCGTAAGGATAATACGCTTCTTTATCGGGTGTTGACTGTCCGTGAATACAAAAATCAAAACCGAATATCTTCCAAGCGCCCTGTCGATTGATCACAATCGACTCTGGACAAATATTATGATGCAGCAGCTTGACGTCACCGTGTAAGAAAGCTAAACCTTCGCACACTTGCAGCAGCCCATACTTAATTTCAACTTCGAATAATTTGTAGTCTTTTAAGTATGAGGGTATCGGCTGCGGGAGGTTTTCAGAATTTCCTAGAGCGTTGGCCAAGCTCGCAAATACGGGCTCCGTCGCAAATGCGAGACTCTCGCGACTCTCTTCAAGGGGGTGCTGAACGATCAGGATTTGCGGGTGGCGCAGTCTCGTGAGCTGGCTCACACCTCGCTTCAGCGTTTCCAGCATCATGTCACGATCGCCTTTGTTCCATCGCTCGAGCACTCGTTTCTCGAATACAAATATAGAAGCTTCCTGACGAGTCGATTTTTTATAACCGCTGTAGACCTTCCATAGCAAACCTAAAAAATAAATTAAATGGCATAAATAAATTGAGAACTATCATGGAATTCTGGACCAGGAGCAGAAATTGCGATATTAGACATTCTTTGTAAGACTTCTTCTTTGGGTGTCATGTTTGATATCCTCGCCTCTCGTTTTTCAAAATATCAAAGACATCTGTGCGAGAGTTTTGCGATATTTTATACCTTCATCGTATTTATTTCAGGATAGAAATTAAATATTAAAAAAAGATTAATACGATAGCTCTGATGGTTCAGAAGACCTGAACTGGCTCAGAAGACCTGAACCGGCTCAGAAGACCTGAACTGGTTCAGAAAACCTGAACCATCACCTTCAAAACTCTGAAACGGCTCATAATTGAGGTAAGTTTTAGCAATTATAAATAGATCTTTTCAATGGTAAATATGTCATTGTTATTGAAGAGGTGGGCCAGTGCCCATACATTTCTGCCCATTGCCCTTTTCTTAGGTCATGTATCGAATGCAGATGTTTTGTAGTTGCTCAACCTTGGTAGCTGACTCGTCTGTGAGGTGGACAAATGCAAAATCCACATAAACCAGAAGAGGGGTGAGGTGCATAACCCTTAGGTGCTATTAGGTTTGTTATTTCCGGTTTTTTTTTGGTATCCTGCATTTTCTTGTCGTAGATTCGGCGCTATATGACATTACATGGGGCCCGGAGGTCACGCTATACTGCAATTTTACCCGGACTCGATTATGCACCATATGTTAGCAAAAAATATGCTAAAATTTCAATTTGGTGGATAATTAAGACCGCGTTAACATTAATACGATATCGCTGAATCGTATATTATTTAAATTAATACGCGAATTCTCATTAAAATAATACAAACCTGGTCCCGCGCTAGCAACATGTTGGACGGCTTCAAACTCTCTTGTCACCGGATTTCCAGGTAGCACCCCAGACAGCTGGGACACAGTGCTACTCACTGAAGAGTAAAGTTTATTAATAACATCCATAATCACCGATCATTCAATGAAATCACAATAAAATATTAAAAAACAGATCACAATCGCATAAGCAAGGATGACGTTAATTTGACAGATCAGGGCTGCCATTTCTTGAAATGTCATTCGGTATATTTTTCTTTATGGAAAGCGGTGCTCTATACGATATGATAAATAGATACGATTAGCAAGGAATATATACAGCTAAGTTTTAAGTAACCATCATCCTTGAAGTGAGTGAATCAGTAAATTGAAGCATTTTATTTTTGTAAATTTGAATGACATGTGAATACAAATTTGACAAGTGTTGAGCACGTGCCGCGCTGCGCCCTAGAGAGTGCAGCGTGGCACCTGTTTTAACACATATTTTAACTACTGATAGAGCAGTAGTTAAAATATCGCGAATAAACAATATTTGCGATATTTTAGCTACCTATTTTTTATACTAATTTAAAAAAAATAAAAATATTCAAATTGATAAACAAACATTAAAAAAAAAAACGCACATATTTTTAAGTTGCTTTTGTTTGTACTGATTTATCCACTTCAAGGATGCTGGTTAATTAAAACTCGCTGTAGGCAGGACAGACCTCGCAAAAGTATGCTTCAATTGAATTACTAACGATACTTCGCCTTTGAATGAAAAAAAACCTTTCTCGTTTGTATCTAAATTTGAATGTTATTACTGAAAATATTTACATACAGGGGTCCAAACAGTGTAGGTATTATTGTATGATGGTTGAATAAAATATATGGTTCTTGGTGCGAATTCTAACAATTGTACCCTCATAATCTACAATTATAAATATTTCTGCGATTCCCATATGTCTACCATTGGATTTTCATGTGTCTGTGGTTCTTACGAGCGTACTAGCGTAAATAGACAACAATTCTAATTTCATTTTCACTGTCACTGTAATTTCATTTTCACTGATTGCGTTTCTTTGCGAACTAAAACTGAAATTAGTTCTAGCGAAGGAGATAGATCAATACTTAAGAGCGGAATATGAAACGAACGATCGTCGATAAAAACTATAATAATAATAATAATAATAATAAAACTCTTTATTGACCACAACAGGTACAAATGGCGGGCTTATTGTCATAAACGGCAATATCCTCCAGCCAACCAGCCGGTAGTAATTTCGTTTTAAATTTTTAAACATTTTTTATACATTTTTTTAAACATTTTTAAACACGTAAACATTTTTTAATTTTTCATTGACTTCAAAGAATACACACACACTCATACATACATATATATATATATATATATATATACATAGGATTAGCTTATATTATTTTGACAGCAGATATAGGCTTCAGCCGGGAGCGAAACGCACTCGAACTAACGGTATCCCGTATCAATGAAGGCAGGTTATTCCATAATCTTGCGGCATATACAGAAAAAGAATAGGTGAAGAAAGCTGTGTGATGCTGAGGTATACATAGAGTATTCGTTGACTGGGACCGTAATGGCAGCCCGTGAGAAGATAACGCCCGGAGTTCGGATTTTAGGTACGACGGAGTAAGTGGATTATAGAGTATTTTCTGCAATAGGCAGAGGATATGCAGGTCTCTACGTTCGCGTATCTTGAGCCAATTTAGTTTAGTACGGAACTCTGAAATATGGTCGTATTTTTTGAGCCCGTACACATATCGAACACAGACATTCTGGAGCCGCTCTAATTTGTCTAGGAGAGCTTCGTGGGCATCGAGGTAGCATATATCCGCGTAGTCAAGTAACGGGAGTAGCAAGGATTGTGCCAGAGTTTGGCGAGTGCTTAAGGGCAGGAAGTTTTGTAGCCTCTTAAGGCTATGAAAACTGGCATAAAGTTTCTTGCTGACCGCCGTTACTTGATCATGCCAAAAAAGATTTTTGTCAAAAATTATACCCAAATTCTTTACAGTATTTGAAAAAGGGATTATGGTGTTGTTTAGATTTAGATGTGAGAAGTCGTACTTAGAAAGAGAGTTTAGAAGTTTTGTGCTACCTATAGTGATTGCTTGCGACTTATTAGGGTTCAATAGTAGTCCATGATTTGTTGCCCATTGTGAAATTCTAGCGAGATCAGAGTTCATTTTGGAAATGGCTATACTGATATCAGCAGGTTTAACATGGATATACAGTTGCATATCATCTGCATAGAGATGATAATAAGAATTAAGGGACTGTGATATGGTGTTCGTAAATATAGAAAATAACAAGGGAGAAAGAACACTCCCTTGAGGGACACCAGCGGTCAAATCGTACCAATCTGAAAGTTTCTCCTCATACTGAACTGCTTGAGTTCTGCCAGAAAGATAGGAACGGAACCAATTAAGAGTGTGGTCACAGAGTCGTAGAGCTTTCAGACGCGAGAGAAGAATATCAAAATCGACAGTATTAAAGGCGTTACTAAAGTCAAGAAGGCACATCACTGTAATTTTCCTATCTTCCATAGCAGCTCTGATATCATCGGTAACCTTAATAAGGACCGTGGTGATACTATGCCCTGGTCAAAACCCAGACTGTAGGGGGTCATGCAGGCCATTGCTTATGAGATGTCCGTTCAACTGGTTAAAAACCACGCGTTCAATTACTTTTGAGAATAATGGAAGTATAGATATTGGTCGATAATCCTTCTCTCCCGACGGAGCGTCGACCTTCTGCAAGGGAGTAACCAGTGCTCTTTTCCATTCGGACGGGAATGTGCTCGTGTTAAAGGAACAATTTATGATACTTGCGATTGCTGGAGAAATGAGGCCGATCAGTGGCTTTATGAGTTTAATGTTAATATTGTCTACTCCGGTAGCATTGGTTTTGATAAAGGATATTATATCTCGAACTTCCCGTTCGTTAGTATGGAGTAGAGAAAAGGATGAGATGGAGTTTAATATATTAGCTTCGATAAACTGAATGGTTCGTGACTTGACAGCGGTATCAATATTATGTGGTGAAGTAGAATAGAAATTGTTCAGCGAATTTAAAGTAATCGACGGGGTAAGAGCAGTTGATCTCTTTTTACCTACGCCTAAGGTATTGAGGAACTTCCATGTATTGCTCGGATTACACTCCATGAGTGTGGACCGAATAAAATTTCGTTTCGAGTTTCGGCAAAGTTGCGTACACCGGTTTCGGAGCTTTTTAAAATTTTCCCAAAGTTCGCTGGTTGGCTTTAATCTGTGGCGGATCTTAGCCTTATCACGTGCTGCCATTGCGTTTCTAATATTTTCACAGATCCATGGACACGGAGTGTGCTTAATTTTAATTATTTTGTTAGGTGCGTGAGTGTCATATAAACGTAAGATTATTTCATTTAACTTTGAAACTTTAGAGTCAACTGTGTCTTGCTTAACAATTTCACCCTGCCAGTCTGCATTAGAAGCATCACGATTGAACATATCATGATCGATTGCCTTCAGGTTACGCGTTCAAATAAACTTAGGAGGTGGTTTGGGGCACCGAACTTTGTAAGAGAGAAAAATTAAGTCGTGGTGGGAGAAACCGGGGGCGTCGTACTGCCCGTGAGCAGATACACGGTCAGATTAACTGGTCATAATAAGATCCAGGAGTGTGTTTGTAGTTTTAGAATGGTGTGTAGGTTGAAGAGGAAGAATGCCAATATTTACGGAGGACATCATCGCTTGTAACTTCGCAGAGCGTAGGTCACGTTTGAGAAGGCATGTGTTCATATCTCCCATAAGGAGTACATGTTCGCAGTTGGACACCTGTTCTTCAAAAGTTACTTCCATTTCCTGAAAGTAGTTTATATCGGGGGGACAGTATATAACACCCAGTAACAACTTGGTGCCTTTTAAAGATATTTCTACAAAGAGGTATTCAGGCCGATTTTCGCCTCCTGGCGATTCGCATACTACCTTGTGTTGTATATGTCCACGTAGGTAAATTCCAACCCCTCCTGCTCTCTTCCATGTGCGGTCATGCCTAATAAGTTTAAAACCTGGAAGTGAATACTGCATTGATGACAGAGATGGCTTCAGCCATGTTTCACTGACTAAAATAGCGTCCAGATAATCCAAGTTTGAAAAGGTAGCCAGTAAGTCGGCATATGAAGAGGGAATGCTCTCAGCATTGATGTGACACACATTGAGGTGTTTTTTATGGCAAGAGAAAGTCGCTTCAAGTATTTTGTGGAGATCTTGTACGTAGTTCTCATTCCTCGACTGTGAGCTGGATAAGGAAACGTTGAGACCCTCTAATGGTATGCGGCCATCGCTCGCCGGCTGATCTCAGATATCTCTTCTGTAGCTTGTTTGGCCCGTTGAAGGTTACACTGGTTTATTTTTATTTGAGTGTTATCGGTGTAGGTGCCCTTAGCAGTGATAGTTAATCCTATCACATGCTTTTGCCTCCATCCTTGCACGGACCGGGCAGGAGTTGCTTACCGCATTGTGGTTATTTTGTCGTTCCTTGTATTTGTCGCAGTTACGGCATTTCGGTTCCTCGTCTCTTTTAGGGCAATCCCGGTAGAGGTGTTCCTCTGTGCAACTTGAGCAGGTTAGCTTCCCCTTGCAGTATTTCCTCATGTGCCCAAAACCCAGGCAATTGAAGCATTGAATCAAGGGTGATTCTTCGACCGCCATTATCCTCTGGTAGCCGACGTTTACCTTCCCGCGTTGATAAGCATTTGCCATACGTTTGGGGTGGTCTGGTAGACAGCAGTGCACAATAAAGAGTTGCGGTGGCTCCTCCTATAGCACTGTCGTATTAGGCCATCAGCTATGTTACCCAGTCTTACATTTTGGGAAGCGAGTGATTTCCGCAGGTCCTCATCGGTAGCACCTTTGATGAGCCCGACGAAGGCAATCATAGGGTTCTTCATGTTCCCGTCTTTGATCGAGATGGCTTCTCCGCTTGAAGCCAAAGCGGTTTTGAATTTCCCCCTATCCGCTTCGCTCTGCAGGCTAACTACCACTTTTTGGTCAGCCCCTTTTCTTAATGTAGACACACCTATACCAAGTGCGCGGACGTTAACAGACTTTTTGATCATCCCTTCAACTTCTTCACTTGTTTTTTGTGGGTCTGCACTGCTCACAATAACCGTACAGCAATCTGCCTCGCCTCTGTACCTTTTAGGTCCGTTTGTGGTTTGGGCAGTTGCCGTGGCGTATGTCTTGTTGTTTTCTTCTACTGCCTTGACTGAAGCTGTTAGTTCCTGTTTTGTCTCGTCTCTAAATTTCTTTATTTCCTCAACAATGGAAGCCGCGACTAGAGACCCTTGTTTATGCTCCTTCCTGAGTCGGGTAAGGTCTGCCGCTATACCCTCTAATAGGACCATCTGCTTCTCGGCATTTGGCTCCGGCGTTTTGGCGTCTGAGGCATAATGGAAGGTGTCGATGGCCCCATAGATGATGATTTGGCTAGGATTGCCAAGTCCCTCAGGCACTCCAGCACCGTACTCTTAATATCCTTTCGTAGGTTGCCCGCCGAATCCAGTGCGGCTTTGGCAGTCCTTACTATATCGTCCGCCCCGGATTTGGGTGTTAATTTTGAGAGCGGCATCACCGGTGACTGTTCTCTGGAGGTGGGGGCCGATAGACTGATAGATGGTCGAGGAGGACGTATTTTGGATCTCTCGTTGGGCATCTTTATCCTCGGCGACGATTTGATTTCGGCTCCGCCGTCCAATTTGGGCCCGGTTGGTCTTTTCCTCAATCTTCTAATCCTCAGGATAGCCGAGTTTTGAATGATAAACTGGAGAGGGTAGTTTTAAGTGTGATTCTATTTGCTTCGGCTCCGTAATCCGTTTTGGGCCCTGTTGGTCTTTTCCTCACTATTCTACACCTCAGAATAGCCGAGTTATAGGCAAAAAACTAGAGAGGGTAGTTTTGAAAGCACTTTTTAATTGTCAATATGTTCCTTCTTGGAAGTAGAGGGGAGTGGCTGAGGGGGGGGGGGGGGGAAATTTCCTCAGAATTTCTCTACCTCCTCCCGTTTCCGAGATATGAGGGTAGTTTCGATCCGATGACGTCAGAGCGGAGTCTGAGTGGTATCACCGGATCATCCTTGGAGAGGGGGTTTCAGCAATCTTTTCCCCAATTTCCTATCCCCTCTCCTTCCCGAGATATCGGCCTTCAAAGACGTCGAAATCCTGGTGGAGTGGCGCGACTCTGTTCACTTGGTCTGGAACCGTAAAATCCGAGACTCTGTTCACTTGGTCCGGAGCCCTAAAATTCGGCTCGGGTCGTGCTCGGTTGCCACCAGAGGCGTCGGGCCGATCCGCAGGGCTCCGCTGCCTCGATTTCAGTACGAAACCCTATCGAGATCGGGCTCGGGTCGTATTCGTTGGTCAGCGAAGGCGCCGGCCGCGGCGGGGCTCCGGTGGACGGCTTGTGTGGAATCGCCTACCTCGTGTCTGGAAATGCCGGTAGATTTCGGATATTTTGGTCAAAACCACGTGTTTTCGTTCAATATTCAATGGCCTATAACTCCAGAAGTATCACGCAGATTTCAATTTTGTCTTCAGAGATTAGCTCACCAAATGAAGTAGTTCCGGGAAGTTGTAATCCAAAATGAATTGTATGTTCACAAACTGCACAAACGAGAGGCAAAGTTAAATGCTTACTGCAGCTGACTCCGCTAAGATAGCGAGTTGCGAACACTACCACCGATGCACAAAACCACCAGAATTTTAGTGTAATCGAGATTAAAGCACTGTCACATAGTTTCGAATTTATATGAATTTTTAGAGCGGAGCACTTGTGTTGCGTGTCGCTGGTTGGGGATGTCAAAAACTACCTGTCGATCTCATTATATTAGTCCGAATAAATTTTAACACTTTTCGTGCGGTGTTAGATTCAGATGCTTCATCTTTGGTGGGTAGTTTTAATGTGACAACCGTTCATTCACATTCCGCTCAAGCGTATTGCATTGTCTCGTTCACACGAACTAATTTTCGATTTTAGTTCACGAAGAAACGCAATCGAGTCCAGTATGTCCCTCATGTTCATTATGTCACTATATTCAACTTGCCGGTATTAGGTCTGCAGCCTGTACTAATCGTCTAATTTAAAAGAGGCAGGGCATGGAATTTCTTAAATGAAGGCTTATCATTTCTTATTCACTTCTCTTAAAACTCAATGCTTTCTAAGCGGCTCGATTGTGGTTCTATCAACCACAATTACCGGTTGGAATATGCAACTTCCAAAAATAACATGATTTTACACAAAACTTGACAAATTTAAGCATTAACTAGAAGAGAGACAAACTTTGAAGTATAATTTTATGCGTTTTTTTTAAATATGTATTGTTTATTTTTTCAATGGATTAAAAGTTAATATAATTTTTGCAAGTAACAACTTGTAAGCAACACATTTTTGCAAGTAACACAACAGTGTTGTCAGGAGAAACAGGCCCGTAGAATTCGCCCACTGCTACAATATTTACGTCTGGTGTAACGGTAGTAACAAGTGGGTTAAAATTAAAATTTACATAGATTTATTTTTTTGAGTACCACGTAAGTTCACATAGACCATAAACACCACAATATTTAGGTTGTAGAATAGGGAAATAGTTCCCGATTTCAGAACTGTGTCTCTTTCAGCACAAAACCTTTTCATTACAATTTATTGCTTCAAACTAATGCATTGTAGCACTACAGCCTTACCTCCGTACCAACATTGGTTTATTACATAAAAAACCCTAATTAACTATGTTCTATCAGCGATGAGTGTGTGATTTTTCGGATGCCTTTTGCATCAGGGCAAGTCACCAGTGGACTGTAATAATATATGTAACTCACCCTCGTTCGTTGTCTACAGCACCCTTTTTTTTTAAGCCAGGTTGGCCTCGGCAGTGGAGCTTCTTCTTCTTCTTCAGTGGAGATTTTCCTGCTGCTGACTGACAACACTTTAACTTCTACGGCTTCCCGGCAATTAAAGCACATTTATTTTTCTAACTTGTATGTTCAGAACTTATTAATTATTATTATTTACGGGCTCATTGCCCTATGATAACTTGCGATTACATTGATATCGCAGTGACGTCGGTTTATAACACCCGAAAAGGTGCCCGCCCGTCTCAGATCTCTTTTTGCAACTCCATTTGGGCAAGGTCTTCTTGCTCATATTTTTCCTTTTAAGTCATAAACAATTAACGGCCAAATACTTGTAACCCGAAGTGACGACATCTATTGTCTCCCTAAGCGGGCAAGGGGTAATGGCTGGGTTTTTTGAAATGTTATAGTCCTTTCAGAGAAAGCAAGGTCGTCTTTATGACAGGGCGCACTTCAGATTTACTTCGTCGAAAAGTTAACCCGTATGTGAACAATGGTGCAATAGTGTTGTAAAACCGAACCAGCAACGCCTAGTGTCTCTGTGCCAGGAATGCAAGGGGTGAGTGCGGAGTTCTGTGAAAAGACATATTATATCGCCCTTTAAAGTGAAGGCGGCATTGTTCGCGAATCCGAGATACCAATAAAACGCTTTCCAAATCTTTGCAGTTTCGCTGAGCGTGGATTACGTTGTAAATAATTATTTTTTAAAGTAACAAACAGTAATGTTTACAGATGTATATTGTATTATTGGTAAACCAAAGCTCAAAGTCGCGCAACAAGACAATTAGAGAGTTATTCTTGAGGTTCCGCTGTGTGATAAGATCCGGAACACGGAAATCCACAGAAGATCCAAGGTCACTGACATAACTTGTAAAATTGGCAATTTGACATAGCAATGGGCAGGCCATACAGCTCGATGAACCGACGACCGTTGAAAAAAAGGTTCTCTAATGGCGACCAGTAAACGGCATACGCTGGTAGTAGGACGATCCCCACAAGATGGGCCGATGACATTGCCACAGTTGCAGGAAGTAGGTGGATGTAGTTGGTTCAAGACGTTGGTTATGCATTCTATTAAGGGGAGGCACATGTCCAACAGTGGACATCTACCGGCTGATAATGATTATTGGTGAACTAATTTTAGCGGCGCAAGCATCTGTGGGTACGACCGTGAAATATCTCAAATGCAGCTATTTTATCCAATCATGCCCTCCCTGAATTTTTAGGTTAGCCTCGATTTCAAAAATTACATTTTTGCTCAGGTAAATAAATAATAACCTACATATTAACTTATGTAATACGGCAATAACTCAGGTAATGCAAACATACTATAATATTGTGCTACATACTATAATATAATATAATACTATAATATTTATCTGCTCGTTTTTCCTTGGTACAAAACCTTTCAGCAAATTTGGCTCGGAGCAGAGCGGACCCGACGCTCAGTTTATTCTATCATCTTACAAAATAATAGCTTCGCATGGCTCTCAGTTCACTAAACGTTAGCTCGGGCTGCCCCCCCCCTCTCCATAAATATTTTTATTCGTCTTTTTAATAGCAATGAGACCAGTGTGCAGTGAAATAATCAATATTTATATTTAAATCATGGGCAAGTGAAGTGGGGTTATTTGATAGTTGAGACTGAGAGATGCATTATTCAATTCGGAATTCGCAGAAAAGAACCACAATCATTCCGTGGGCTTACATTCTACTTAGTTATAGTTTAAAACGAGTAGCCATCGATCAATACATTCTGTCGTATAAATAAGCGTTTCTCAGCGTCATTAAGTATGTTATTTTTCTCCATTTGTATTCGATTTTATACAAAACCGATATACAGGAATTTTACTAAAATAGTAGAATACTGTGAAAGTCACTCCAAAGATTCGATATGTTACGATTGTACGATTACACATGTCACTCGCTTGGGTGTCCTCCCATAGGTAGTTAGTAGTTTTTGTCAATGGTCTCTCCGATCTTCTTCTTCTTCAGTTATGCAGCAGTCCTCTCCGAGTTCTGGTTGGGCCGCGGTCGCCGTGTTTTCATTTTTGGGTTTTCGGTGTGTTTATAACTGTATGCCTTAATTTTTGTTAAAAATACGATTGACGGCGCCTGTTTTATTTAGATTGCCGTGCTAAAAGGGTGTTTTACTAGCTATTTCGCGTAATAATTCAATCGACATAAGTATGTTCCGAGCCGGAATGGTTATAAAAAAGCTTTTTTATGGTGTATAAGCGCGGGTGTAATTAAGGAATATCCAATTAGTGGCCGATTCGAAACGCGTGTTGTTTATCTGAAAATATCGCCTAGCTATTTAGTTAATTATTGAAGGTTAAGGTGAATGAACTCGGCGGGCTGCAGCAGTAATGTTTATCTTTCCACCCCAATGGAATGGCAGTATAGATTTCGTTTATTAGCCGGTGAAACATGGAAACGGAATCTGTCCGCTCGGATTTGAGTGGACGATCGAGACGCTCCAAGCATCGGGATCGCCAGCATTCTCACCGTAGCGGAAGGTAATTATAATTATTATAATCGTTTGGATGGAACCCGTTTTTCGGAGGTTTACTTTCATTTCCTGTTGGGAAATAATCAACTATGCCGACGATATTTTAGTGTCTTAATCACGATGTTTTTTGTTATAAACGAACGCCGAGGAATGTGAAGATTTTTAAGCTATTGCATAGCTTTTATCGCGGGCCTAGCCCAGCTCGGCGACCGAATGAAGAAATTTCTTAACGAAAATTAATGCTTTTAAACTGATAATTACGTCTAAACGAGTACTGCTTACGATTCGAAAAAAATATATGTTAAACAAGAACATTTTCCTAATATTCTTAGCCTTGAATATTTTATATTTTGTTTTTATTACATAGTGTAATTAATTTGTGAAATTAGGTCTAACCGAACACAAAAACGACTACCACGCAAATATTATCTAGCGTATTATTATGAAACCTGCACCATTTTAAAGATAATTTAATTATCTATCTTTTTATCTACGATTTTTTTCGAATAGTCAAAGAATAAAAGAATAATATCCGGTTTTGTTGCTTTATTGAATAACATTCGTGCGCGGCGCCCTATCGGAATTATTCCGAATCATTTGATTCCCCAGCCCCATATGATTCGGAATAATTTCAACATTTGCCGATAGAGCGCAGTTATCTGATATCAGAAAAAATAAAATAAATAAATAATTATAATTGCATAAGTTGTTAAAAATGCTATGCAATAGCTTTACAGCGGCAGTCCCCGAGTGCCACACGTATTTTTTTTCTTTTAATTATCACTTAAGCTTTTGGAATTTAAGCAGTTTAGCAAACTCTTCTAAGTTAAAGATGGTTTAATGTCATCCCATTACATTTATCCCACTGATTCAAATCCGTAACTAGTAAATATATTAAAAAATATAAAAAACACAACTGCCGTTACAGCAAGTGAACTATTGTATTTATAATTACTTATTTTTATTAGAGTTTTATTTATGAAATATTTGTGGTTTATGTATTTATGCATACCTATAGATAGACGTATATTTCCGGAATGTACTCAATCAGACCATTCATTTGAGACTAAACACAATAAATTTATGTTAATTTATTGACATTTGGACATTTAAACAACTACTTAACCCTTCAGGCCTCGGCCCCTCAGCCGATTGACAAGTTGATGTCGCAATTTTTTTTTGTCAAAATTAGTAAAAAAATTGAATTATGACACTGTCTCACCAAAACATTAATTACTGCCATACTACTGTACCCATGATTAAAATAAAACATATTAACATAATCAAACATAATAAAATAAAACGAATTAAATTAAAATAAAATTAAAACGGGACCGTCACGCTGAATCGTTTTGTGGCCTATATCGGCCAATCGGGGCTCTAGGGGTTAATTGATATTTGGACAGTTGAGGTTCCCTATGACATTTGGGATGAAATAACGATTCTAACAATACCACACACTTTTAAATTGTTTCAAGCGTTTAGAAGTTACGGTGGAATAAAGAAACGGAAAACATACATAAATGAACCCTGAATACATTACATTCCTTTTTTGTTCGGCAGTCGTGTATTTTCTTTTGTTATATCTCTGTAATGAAGTTTAGCTAACTATACCATATTATTTAAAAAAAAAGTTTACAATTTCTAGATAGTATAGGTTTTGTATTTTGAGATAAAACGTCGATATCGCTGAATAAGTGAGTTTTTTCAGTTCTCCAACTTTCTAATAATTATTCATAATTATATAATTGTTTTACAAAATGAGGTTTTAATGTTTTATATTTCAAATTTCAATGCGATCATTCTACAATTCTTCTTTTCATGATCCATCAAGTAGTTTCTTTCTTATGATCATTTTTCTAAAGTGTTATATTATTGACCTTCAACGCTCAGAAATGACAGGTTACAGGTCCCGCGGCGAGAGCTGGCACGTTCACAGTACTCACACTAATGCAATGTCGTGACGCGCGACGTGACTTTCACTTGATGCGCATCATAAAAAGTCTTTCCGTCTCTCTCGCTCACACACTGTATAGTGACATTGCATTAGTGTGAGTACTGTGAACGTGCCAGCTCTTATCGCGTGACCTGTACAGATTTACACCCGCCGCTTGAGGGGTTAAACAAAAAAAGCAATATTTTATTGGTGTATCAATTTCAAAACTATATTAGACTACATCTTAGGTGAACTTCATTTTATTATGAAAGAGGAACAACTGAATATTTAAAGTTGGATATTTAGGTATTTATGCAGCCTAGCGAACTCTCCTACATTGAAGATGTTTTAATATGACCTCACTATATTTACTGATTCCAAATCTGTAAAATCTTTGCTCTCTCTATAAATAAGTGAGATATATGCATTTGAAGAAGCGTCAAATACTTACTATGACCTACACGGCCCGGTGGCAGAGTGACTAGATCACCTGATCTTACATTGTAAGGTTCTGGGTTCGATTCCCGGCTGGGTCCCCATTTTCCATTAGGATAAAATTAACAAAATTGCATTTCAATCCTGTCGAGCCAATGCAATAACAACACACACATGCTACATGCACCCATACATATAAACACTTCATAATAGGGTTGGTTGTAAGAGATTGTCCCTGTGAAATTTCACTATAAAGAGTAGAAACAAATGAAGAAACGTTATACCTACCACAGTATACCAGACAGTAGCTTCTCTTAAAACAAAATTGAAATCAAACCGAATACGTCACGACTCGTAAGTGCTCTGATATGGCCGCCAGATGTCGACAACTCGGCCCCAAACGATCGAAAAATTCGCCAGCCTTTACCTGCGCGTAACACTAACCAAAGGCATTCGTCAAGATGTACCCCTCTGCCCACATTTCTCGCATCCTCTTCCCGCAATGCCCTGTAGCTCGAGAGTAAAGCTACTGTTTGGTATACTGTGTACCTACTATGATTCAGTTAGTATTTTTAAAAATAATTTATAAACACCTATATGACGGTAGGTTTAGTTTAAAAAAATGGCAGTTAGCTAAACTCCAGAAATTTATTATTTAGTAATATAAAGAGAGTTGGGTATGTTATTTGGCCATCAGATATGCTAGTATGTATATAATAAGAAATGCAATATAAAGTAAATTATTGTAAAAATACATATTTTTTTACTTATAGATTCAGCATACTTTTTTATTTTAATAAAATTGCATGATTTATTTACACCTTATAATAGAAATGGAAATATCACATTGATAGTTATTTATTTATTGACGTAAATAAATAAAAAATACAAACGGAGCTGTCATGGAATTCAGCAACCGAAGTCCCATCATTAAACTATCTTTTTTTTTACACTTCTGTGGATTCCGGTAATTACACTGCGGTAGATTCCGGACTAACGACCGGCTGTGGTAGGTTTAGGACAGCTGTCTTGCCACATGTGAGCGTTCACCGTACCACCCATTCACTCAAAGCCATAGAATTTGAGTTGCGGAAATTGCAGTTTTAGATATTTATTCTAGGAAAAAAAATATTATTTTCAGTTTTTTTTTATAACCAGTCTTCTATAAAAAAAAAACAATTCATTATCAATGTTATTATAGATGGCCTAATAAATTGCTACTGGTTTCGCCGTCGATGCTATCAGCTGCATTTAGCTGGCGCAGAGAGGTTGCCAAAATGTACTATGGAGTTGAGCAATTTAATACCATTTATTACATATAAGTAAAACAATGTCTAAAATAACATAAAGTAAACCAATGTCTTCAGTATGCCATGCCAATATGACCTACATAATTAGGTCATATGGCAATATGACCTAAATATGCCATGGCAATATGACCTAAGACCTTGATTATACAAGTTACCTGAAATTGCCTTGAGGGTTGCTTGTTTCTAGCATTGAACACAATCCTGCAAGATCTGATGAAGTATTTTTGTCCCAAGGAATGCGATATGCAAAGTAGCTCTTCTACTGAGCAGGGTTACGTTGCCTCGCGCTACACTGTAGTGAATGGACGCCGATGGCCTCTTAATGAGGGATGTGATAACTTCTCTTTAGCTTACCCAGCAGCATATTTTATAAATAGCTGGGGAATATCAATTTATTTGAAGTCAGTGACTAGTAAGTCATGAATGATGTTCGCCTTGATGTTCGCCATGATGTTCTACTGAACGGAGCTGTAGTGAAAGAGCTTCCTCGAAATGACCTTAATGATGAATTTCTGTTCTTCATCATTTATGCCAAGATTGAGTACATTAGAAAAGACACTCTTTGACAGTTCATTGCAGACCAATTTAAGGCCACTGAGCGGTTAGATGCGTTACGGGCAGCCGTCTGGCTGACTGCAGGATGCGGTTGCAATTGTGGATAATCGGGTGACGGTAAGCTGTAACCGCAACCGGAAAGTGCAAATTAGCACTATCGCTTAGTGTGTATAGCAACCGTCGGTCTGTTCTTCATTCCTTGCGGGTTAAAAGTTATATACGGCAAAAAATGACAATAGTGGCTGGTTTTACTTGGTGTCGCCAGAGAGATGCGAGATGAAGGGCTGCAATTGACTGACGCAGCGGGTGCCACGTAGGCCATTAGTTGTTGTTTGGCTTTCGTTTAATGCTGTATCACTTTTTTGCTGTATTTTTTTTGTGCAATAAAGAGTGAATAGTAATAATAATAATATTAGAAATATTTATAAACAGACATTTTTCATCAGAGACATAATAATTGAAATATATAAATCTCAAATATCACTAAGATATTGTGAGATTTAGTTTTGAAATATAACTAAAGTATTTCTTAATATATGCCACTCGAGGTTATTGGCTGGTGGGTCCAGGGCTCATATGATTAGTAGAATTCTCTTTTACTCATGACATTTGTTCTCTTACAGGAGCTCAAAATCGCAACGACCCAAAGACTGCGATATGGCGCCGTTCCAAACGAGTGTAAATCTGAACCCGGACATGTGTCGCGACGGGCAAGAGGTGATCGAAGTGCAAATCTTGCCGCAAGACGAAAATTGGGGCGAAAACACAACCGCCGTCACGGGAAACACGTCGGAGGGCTCGCAGTCTATGGAGGACCTGGGCAACTGGCCGCTCGAACAGGACTCGGGCCTGGGATTCCTCTGCCATCGCTATCTCGGCTCCACGCTCGCTCTCTGCATCTCTATCATCGCTTTCTTCAGCCCGCTCGCCATGGTCGTGCTGCCCAAACTGGAAATCTTCAACGGAATATCCAACAATCCGGCGCTCCAGCAGAGTCAGAGGATACAGCTGCTCGCGTGCGAGGCCGAATGCAAAGGACTGCTCGTATCCGTCGCGTTTAAACTCGTTTTGTTAGCAATCGGGATTTGGGCCGTGTTTCTGCGGCAACCAAAGTCGTCGCTTCCGCGCGTCTGCTACCTCCGCGCTGTCGTTTTGGTCATTCTAGTAATCTGCACCTTTTCTTATTGGCTGTTTTACATCGTTCAAATCACGGACGGCGCCAAAGCGCTGGTCGTCGGAGAGGAATCGATCGATTACAAATCCCTCGTATCGTACGCGTCCAGCTTCACCGATACGTTACTTTTCTTACACTACATCGGCGTGGTGTTGACTGAAATTAGGCATCAAGAGCCAATGTACTATATAAAAGTAGTGAGAAGTCCGGACGGCGAGAGTCGTTCATACGCCATCGGCCATATGAGCATACAACGAGCGGCGATTTGGGTACTGCACAAGTATTACACGGAATTTCCTATTTATAATCCGTATTTGGAGAAGTTACCCATTGCTAAATCTCAGCAGAGAAAGGGGCAGTCAAGTATCAAGTTTTACGACGTCGACGGGTCGAATAATGCGTCCCTTCAACCAGGACAAACGAGGTAAGGAATCTGGAGTAAAAGCATGTTAAAAGTTCTAGCATTTTGGGCAAGATGAAAAAACCGGCCCATTTTTTTTGTGCAAATACATTTTTGATATCCTTGGTACTTAGTCACCTAGCCCATTAAGTATGAACTTTGAGAAATGCTCATTAAGTATGAAGTAAAATAGTTCTTAGAAAAATGTACATTTTAATAAAAAATCTTATTATATATCACACCCATAATAATAAAAAAAAAATACATTTAGCCAAATTATTATTGTTTTTTTTTACAAAAGTTACATTACGCTTATAGAGATGAAAATACTTTGAGAAATGCTCATTAAGTATGAAGTAAAATAGTTCTTAGAGAAATGTAGATTTTAATAAAAATTTTCTTATTATACAGGGTGTTCGGCAGACGGTTGTACATACGATTATGACGGACAAGTGAGGCCCTCACCTATAATACATGCTTGGCCCCAAAAATTTAACCTAGGCCTCACAATTTTTTTTAATGATTTTTTTTGTAATATGGCAAAATTTTTCATTTACATGGCTTTAAACTCCATTAACTTCATTTAAAACTGATAAAATAGTCAACATTTTTATTTATTCGTATCTACATTAGTAGCAGATTAATAATGAAAAAAAAAATTGGCTCAGATAATCACCATTAAAAAAAATTAGCCCTAAAGTACAAAAACACTTTAAAAATAATCTTAAATGTCAATTTCTCATTGCATTAAAAAAAAAAAAAGAGGTAGAGCGCTTCAAATTTAATCAAAACATCTCTAGGTTATGCCCTTTCTATTGGTATGCAATTTACGTATTTTATTTCAAAATAACAGGAGGTATTGATCATTTCACCAAAACTGACGTAAATTGCTGAAAAAAAAAACAGGGCTATTTTTTTTTAATGGTGGTTGTCAACCAAATTTTTTTTATTATTCTGCTAGTAATTTAGATACGAATAAAAAAAAAATGTTGACTGTTTAATCAGTTTTAAATGAAGTTAATGGAGTTTAAAGCCATGGAAATGAAAAATTTCGCCATATTACAAAAAAATAATTAAAAAAAAATCGTGAGGCCTAGGTTAAATTTTTGGGGCCAAGCATGTAGGTGAGGGCCTCACTTGTCCGTCATAATCGTATGTACAACCGTCTGCCGAACACCCTGTATATCATACTCATAATAATAAAAAAAAAGACATTTAGCCAAATTAATATTGTTTTTTTTTTTACAAAAGTTTCATTACACTTATAGACATGAAAATTCCTGTGTTTCAATCATTTTGGTTTATGAAACTTTAAGGCTTTTAAGGTTTATGAAACTTTAAGGCATGGTCTTAAAGTCTAACTCAAACTGTCAAGGTTTTCAACACTGTAAATGCAATAGTTTTTCGATACAATAAATACATTTCGATAAATACTACTCACCAAGAAAGCATTCTTTGTTAATAATGCTGGTTTATTTTTCACCATGTAGAAAGATTGCCACCAAGATTGCACCAATATCATCAGGTTTGCTGTTTATTATTTTCTCAATATCCAAATATTTATATGGAAATTAGTACCTACCATTTATTTTAAGAGGCCACTAAAATTGTTTCTTGCCATAAAAATTAAAATCAATGAAAATGTTTGAAATCGTAGACTATCATGGTGGTTTGTAATTATAAATAGGATAAAAACGAAATTACCGCATGAAGTTTGTAGCACCGATATTTTGCGGATGTTGCAATCTCCGTTGTCCGGGGTAGACTCTATCCTGACCCTGAGTCTACCCTGGACAATGGCGGTCGCAAAATCTTCAAAACGTCAGTTGCACATGCTAAATTCGTTTTTATCCTATTTACAATGAAAATTTGTTACGTGTTTTGGTCGGCCTTTAGAACTACAATAGTTTTTGCTTTTCCACAAGAGGACAAACTACGTACCTGTCTCATTTGCAATGTTTTTTATTAATCTTTTTTTTAAATTGAATAATTTGTTTGTTATGAAATGTTTTGTTATGCATGTCACTGCTATTGCAGTTTCTGCTCAATTCCTGAATGCGTTTTTCGTCTTTCCAGGACGGGTTCGGTGTCTGGCGGTGGGTCCGTTAGCGGAAGGCGCCGCGATTCATCCTCTACCCACAACGAGCGCTACTACGAGGAGAGCGAAAGAGAGAGGAGAGTGCGAAAGAGAAGAGCTCGTCTATTGACCGCGTCGGAGGAAGCTTTCGCTCACGTCAAGCGAGTGCGAATCGCCAACGGTAAAACTTTGACATGTGCTGATTTAGTATTTACATATTTTATTAAGGGTTGCTATATTCGATGATATATATAAAGTATATGTATAATTCTAAACTCTCATTAATGTGAGGTAAGTTTTCTACACTCGATCTAATGCTTCTAAACAGATTTACCTATCTAATTCAGGCATTTATTATATAGATAGATATACTGTATCTGATCTTCCAATATTCCGGGACCTTCCTTAATATCTTCCTAATAATGTTTCTTTGTGCCATTCTAGTGATATACATTACCGTGTGAATTACATAAACATACAAAAACGGTACTGGTAGTTATTTATTGATTGTTAATTTTATTATAGAATTTGTCCTCCTTTTGCATCGATAACACCTTTACTCTTGTAGGCATAGAATTTACCAGGTTTTGACAGCTTCCTTTCAGTTCATCATCGTGAAACCAGACTTGAATTACTCTGATCATCTTGGTTTTTGTTGTACAATCCATCTTGGAGAGCCGTTTTTTGCAAATGGCCCAGAGGTTTTCGATCGGTTTGAGATCGGGGGAGTTTCTGGGCCATTCAAGTACAGTAATTTGATTCTGTGTGAAAAACTGTTTTACTTTTTTCAAAGAATGGCATGGGGTAAGATCCTGTTGAAAAATTCCCTTGGAAGGATAGACCTTATTTTTTATTTTATTTATTTATTTTGTTTATTCACTTATTACTAATCAACATAACAGTAAAACCAAGGCATTAAGAAGTAAAATTAATAAAGATATTACCGTAACTATACAAATAGAATGACACTTTTAATACTAGCTATCATATAAGAATAAATAATTAATAGCGTGCAATTTAAACGAGTGAGGGTTGGCGGTAAAAATATCGAAATCTGGTGCCATCGAGTGAATTTCATTTAAGCGCTGCAAAGCACGCGCCAACAAGTTCCACCTCGTAAGGTTAGTGCGCGAGAACGGCTCCGCAAAAAGATGGTGCGATCGAGCTCGAAGATAATTATTTGGTATGAAAATATCCACCTTGGCTAGTAAGCTAGGGTTATCAGTTTTACCACGAATTAGATTGAAAACATAGGACATGGTCAGCATTTCTCTTCTGAGACAGAGAGAATTATAGCCAACCATGCCTGTGATAAATGCAGTCGGATACAAAAATGGATAATATCCGTACTGCTTGAAGTACAAAAATCTCAAAAAACACTTCTGTACCTTTTTCAGCGTGAGAGTTAAGTATCTTCATGCGGATTCCAAATAGCTGCATTCGTTTCCATGCGACTTCTAACAATCGAGTTGTACAATGTGCGCATAACCCGAATATTATTGAAGTGCTTGGATTGCCGTATCACAAACCCTAGAAGCTTGAAAGAAGTTGTAGATAGTTGCCTAATGTGTTCCTTGAAGTTTAACTTGGGGTTGAAAAAAACCTTGGGGTTGAAGAAGTCCTTGGCTTCAGTAACTCTGGGAAGCACACATCCAGCGATGGAGTAATCATACATCAGATGAGCAGGCGATCTTATGTATGTCATCACTGAACATTTGTTAATATTGAAGTGAAGGTTACGAGCTTGGCTCCATGCATAAACTGCATCGATATCACGCTGGAAGAGCTCGCAGGCCTCAGCACTTCCAGTTGATAAAAACAATTTGACGTCATGTCAATATATTGATCTGAATTCATCATCTCAGTGGCTAGCTTGAGTGATCCAGTGCCATTATAGGAGAAGCAACCTCTGTTTCAATTAATTCGCACGGTACTGTAGGACTAAATTTAGAGACGGTTCCAGCCTGATGACCCTAGTTTAGTACTTTAGTTGTATGTACAGTTTGTTCCAATCATGTACATAACTTCCTGATAAAGCACTTCAAACTGCATCCATGTAAACCAGTGGTTTTCAACCGGCGTGCCGCAGGCGCCTTTGTTGTCATCGGACAAAATGAGTTTTCACTGAAAAATTAACCCTGTGGAAACAGCGTATTGATCGGGGGCACCCTGTCTATGTTTCCGTACACTGCTTTGAGAAACGTCAATGCTGCAACCATTTTTATGACACGGTTGTCAGATACTTTCCCAATATTGACGTCAAAGATTTTGACTGGGTAAAGAGACCCCTTCAACATTTCTCTCAGTAATTTGATTAGTTTCAATTTGGCAGAATAAAAAAAGTTTTACGCGTTAAAAAATGAGCGCGCATTACAATTAAAATACAATAAGCTGCATTTAAACAAGTTCTGGATATACATTTCTTGGGAATACCCAGAGTTGAGTAAAAAACAACTGAGCTACCAGTAAAGCAAAAATGTAAAGCTTGATGTGCCCTTGACTGATTTGGAAATATAATGGGTGCCAGTAAAAAAAAAAGTTGAAAATCTCTGATTTAAATTATACAAGCTAACAATCTTGGACTTGTGAGAAATGATTGCCCCTATAGTAGGTAACCATATTTATTTGTGTATAATATGTGTGTGCGTGTGACTTGAGCATTCGATCGAAGGACATTAGCATAGGAACTGGACATTGACAAAAGTTGAAGGTATGGGCATCTGATCAATAATTTCTCCTCCCATGACTTGATAATCAAAATAGGGCGTTTACTGCTATTTACTTCTGCTAGAAGGTGGCAGTGGCAATTTTGTCCCTGGCCATTTCCATTTGGTACAGCCATAGACTATAAAGCACATTCGGGGACCAACTTCATATTAATTCGGAGCTGGCGTCACCTACAAAAAAATGCACACATCCCCATTGCAGAAATAATGTTTTTAATAAAGGTTGCAATTGAACCCCTAGTTTTAACTAGATTGAAATGAGAAAGCTAAAAATTTAAAGGATTTCAATGCATAGCCTAGTCGATTAAAGCTAAATTAAATATTGAAATGAATTAATCCGTATCGACAACAGGTGGCAGCGGTGCACTGAGCCCGAGAGAAGCGGCCCAAGCGGTGTTCCCTTCCCTGGCCAGGGCGCTGCAGAAGTATCTGAGAGCCACTCGTCAGCAGCCCAGGCACTGCGCGGACACTGTAAGTACAACTCTAACGTTCCTTTACATTGGATTAGATATATTGGAATCTTTACGGATCTTTTGCACCTTTATTTCCCGCTTTACTTTACTATCCCTGGATTCTCTATCTCGGAAGACGGCCCTTTTTGTAGAATTAACTGTTCTATGGGAATAAAATATCCCAAAAGACGAGTACAAATTAAATAAATACCACAATCTCGCAAATGCCGTCACCCGGAACGGCTCCACCGTTTGCCTTCATGCGGTGGAAGTTGGCGCTCGTGGCCTGCCAGCCAAAACTCTCCAGGAAAATAATCATCTCCTTTCTAGAAAAAATATCTAAAAATCACTCTATTTTGGTTAATTCCTTAAAAGGAACATTACAAGGCATGGTTAAAACATTTTCGAAAATTTTACAAACGATTTCACTAGATGTTTATCACAAGTTTAATTGATTTTATATAAATTTAAAAATTTTCTCCGTTTAATTGAATTATAGTTAGTTGAATCATGCAATCAAAAATACTTGTATTGTCTCTGTGATAACTGGAAATTTTAGTTATATTTTGTAAAAAAAATAAGATCGTCGTTCAGTTGGAAATATAGTGAAAGATTAGTTTGAATAGTGTCATGTTTGTATATTAATTTTGAAGAGTCTAATTGTGGTGTGTCCGATATGTTCAAGTAAATTTGCTTTATGTCACGGTAGACAGTGATGACTACTCATTTGATATTCTGTCGTAACTCTTGACACTCAAGTTTGATGGAGTGGTCCTCGTTGTTTTCGATTTGCGGTGGCCTAAAAACCACACACACAAAAGAAAAAACAATCTCCACCTAAAAAATTGTGGTAAAAATCATTGTAATCACTTATATTGATATTATTTATAATGGACGAGGTGTTCCCAACTCTACTGTATTAAACAAAATGTGATATTAGGAGTTTATATTGTCAGAGGTGGTCATCGTGGACGAGAGCTGTCTTTCGAATCATTCCAAATTTGAAAATGCTATCTCGCCCAAACCCACTTATAAATATTGGATCGACACCTCCTCGAGTAACACGATCTCCCGATAACTCGAATTGTGTTTGAAGTAGATTAGGATGGATTTTAAGGGAGCGATCGATCGAACCTGTTTTATTGAATTTCTTACTTTAACCAAAAGTTTCATTGGATTAGAAGTTACATATATTTTTTGATGCATTGTGTCGTATGCCGTTTTCTCCCATTTTACTAGCTTCGAGGGTTTGACGCATCGGGCCGTCTCGTTTAGGGGGTTTCGCGCATGATTCTTTCAGAAAAAAAAAAATAGAAACGCTTCTTTTTCAGGTTCTGGGTCACCTGGCGTCGTGTTTGTCTCGCGACGCGGGCCCCCGGGCCTTCGCGGAGCCGTTTCTGTCGGAGGCCCCGGTTTTGGCGGCCGAGGCGGAGCGCCGGCCGCAGCGCTGGGCCCTCGTCAGCGAGGAGCTGCCGGCCCGCGGCCTGGGCCCCGCCGGCGCCTTCCAGCTGCGCCAAGGCGACGTCGCCCTGCTGTGCGAGACGCACGCGCTGCCCTCTCTCGCTCTCTCCGAGGAAGTCCCCGACCCCAAGTGCAACGGGTTCGTGCTGCGGCTCAACTCCGAGACGTCGGTCTGACCGTACGCCGAGCCGCGCGACGACCCGGGCATAGTCACCTATGCCAATTCGCGCCAACGACTCGTCTGAACCGCCGCCTCGCTAGTTAATTAATACCTTTCTGTGAATAATTCTGATCTACGTACTTATCGTAGCGTTGATTCATTTCGTCCGTTCGGCTCCTCCACTCGTCCCCTACATATTTTTCCATATTACTATTCGTCCTCGCAGTTCTTACGTCGAAATCGCAGTAATTATATTGTGCATTGAGTAAAAAAATTCACACAATGTTGCGATTGCGGAGTTACCGGATCGTTTCGCAATCTGCAAAACGATCCGATAACTCCGAAGCCTTCGTTAATTTCTAAATCTTTCTTATGTCCATGTAGACAGTCCATAACTGATATCCATCTCTCTCACCGTTTGCTATTTCTGTAGTTTATCAGCGATTGTCATTTTCGAATTATAAGCTTGGCAAATTTGCAGTTTTTTAAATTATATCTATTATGTATAGGTATAGTCAATCTGTATATAGAAGCCCTTGTATGCACAAAAATATAACTAATTTGCGTTTTTATTGTTATAGGTGTAAAATCACACTCTGGGTCGTTCTGTACATATCCCGAGAACTCGAATTGCTTAGTTTTCTTGTAATTCTCAATGCAGGGCATCTTGTAGGCATGACTTGATGATTTTATCCGATGATACCTCTTACGAACTCAATAGTAATTCCTCTCAAACAAACGACTTAACTATTTGACAGTTTTAATCATTATTACAGTAAACTAATATATATATTTTTTATTTTGCCCCATTATACAACGAAAAAAACTTCTGACGGATAAAATTATTCAGTTTTTTCTATGCCCTGAAAAATACGCTTGTGGACGAATACGAGGTCTCATATATATAATGACGATATACAACGGAGTTTACTTCGAGGCCCGACTTTCGAAATTACTCATGATTAGAATCTCGACTATTGCCTTTTGCATACAATAATAAAATAATTATAGTAGCCTTATTTATTACGTTATTTTAGCTTTGGGGTTTATTGCAAGGAATAGGTTAGGTAATACCAAAAAAATCTCACAGCAATACTTAATTTTGTAATTGAAAGCTTTAATCCATTTTATTCCATAGTTATACCTAATATTTAATTCGACTTCAATCGATTTTATATAGCCTTTGCTTGAAGCAATAATTTGAACTAGGTCTGACAGTTTTATAAATAAATTATTTAATGAAAATGGATCTTTCGACCTCGATTGAAATGCTTGCATTTATGATGTTTTTATACAATTTTGTAGTAATAAGAATTTACAGTATTCCTAAGACTGCGTATTTAAATATATATAAGCTAAATGTACTTAATGACTCGAATTTTCTAGGAGAAAAGGTTCAATTTTGAGTTACGCACAAATTTATTTCATATTTTAAAATTAAATATACAAACATATCAATTTATATGTTAGAATATTGTGTACATAATTTAAAATGATGACTTAGGAGTCTATAGCCATGATTATACAAATTCATAAAGCTCAAATTATGGTACAATCATTATAGCTTAGGTATATGTGCTCGTGCCTCGATTATCCCGTGATTTAATGACAAATCTGACATAGTAATAATATACTACCGTAATAGTATTATCATATCATGAAGTTGTGCAAGTTTCTAGTTCTTAAGAACTTCTTTATATATATACTATAATGTGTGCGCTTTTACATTCATATCAATCAATGTGAAGCTAAAATACTCATCGGCGAAATATTTATTTTGTATGTATTGTGATTTTTATACGTACTTTGTAATTTTGTACCTTTTTTGTAAATTATTTCTGATCCAACGAAATAAAAACAAGCGATTTTTAATTGTATAATGAATGCTTTTTATTTTCTAACCTTATCATGATTTAATGACATGGAGAAGGGGTTCCTCGGTTCTAGGTTGTATCATAATCTTTTGTGACAGTAGAAGTTCATAAAATAAGAAGAGGTCAGTAATGTTCCAAATTTGAAAATGCAATTTCGCCCAAATCCACTTATAAATATTAGATCGATACCTCTTTGAGTAACATGATCTCCTAATACTTTAATTAGAAAGTAGATTTGGATGGATATCTTTTTAATTGCAATTGTACAATGCAATTGCAATTGCATTTTTAATTGCAATTGTACAACGAATTTAATTGTATTTACAAGCCATTTTTAGCTGTATAATGAATGATTTTTATTTTCTAACCTTGTCATTATTTATAAGTAAATAATGGAGATGTATAACAAAATGAAAATTTTACGCTGACAAATACTTATCTATTTTCCCTTTTTTTTTCCTTTTTGAAATTTTTAACGACATGTTGATTTTAGTTACTAAAAATATCTTCGTTACAACGTATATCTGATTTTGTTCGCCACCTGTTTGTTGTTAGCAGAATAGAGAATAATTGAACACACGGTAGTCTTCTGAGAAGATTTCACGATATTTCCTCAGCCCTGTTTGGCTCGATCGTAATTCTAGAATATGGTGAAGTTGGTGAGGTTGTTTTTTGAAGCGCGTATCTCCGTCCCTTATATTTAGGCCAGAGACAAACGAGCCATATTGCTAATCCGGTCAGGAGTAGACACATCACGAAGAGTAGAGTGTCGGCGAAAAACGTCAGTCTTGTTTGAAACGTTTCGCATATCAGCTGATCGTCGTTAATGGTGAATAGCTGTTGGTTGTAAAGGCGGCGCGGTTGAGCGCATCTGAAATGAAGGCAGGTGATAAAATTTTACGTTCTTGGATAATCCTGGATCCTAGTTCTCATCCTTTCAATCTTGCGATTGGCTCACTGGAAATTGATGGCAAAAATCATGATGGAGTCGCAGCGAAAGAGGCGATTGATTGATTGAGTTAGGGGGTTGGTTATTAGTGTTGTTCAATATCAGCACTGGTCCCTCCATGTGGGGCATTGTATGTAACCCTATATACTTTCTTCCCTACATTTCCTGCACAACGGATGCTATTAGCAAGATCCACAAAGTTCGGGCATAGTAATAAAAGAATAGTAGGGTGTCTCGAGCCCTGTTCTTGAAATAATTACCCTCGCTTTATAATTATGATGTACATTTATGTATTTTTGGCTTATAGACAAAGAGCCAGTTCCAAAAATTTACTTTAAGAGCCCGTTCACATATTTTTTCCAGAAAGGCAAGAAAAGTGGATTTTTGGCGTTCTAATTCCAAGAAATAAAGAGATTTCTACAAACTTTAATTACTGAATTACCTGGACCATTTCTTGATGTTGACCATAGCGGCCTTTAATTTTAGATGTAACAAATATTATTTACTTATTCAGCCCATTTTCCGAAAGTCGTTATTCGTAAAACGCTCGGAAGGCAAACTTTGAGCTCCTTAATACAGTAATATCACTACAACGAAAACCGTATACTATTTTTTTTTATGTCCGTCATGTATTCTTGATGTACACTACGGCTTTATTTTTTCGTTTTTTGACCACATATCCAAGGTATACATTACTTACAATTACACAAAATTAAAAAAAAATCTTCCTGTATCATTCTAATTTTCTCAGAAATAAAATAAGATTCTTATATAATACTTATACTATATTAAAGTTCACTCTTTTAGCAATACGACATAATATAAATTATTGTCATTAATTAGAAAGGAGAAAACACTGCAAAAAACAATTAGAAATTGTGTATATACATATTTGCTTGCGCAAGAGAAGAGCGCTCAGTGCCGCGGTTTTTCTCCCAGGGTTGAATAGTTATTTATTTATTTATTTATTTATCCTATCTTTTATAGTTACATCCAAAAAAAAATGCGTTCATTTTTTCAACTCATTTTAAAAGAATACCTACGCTATTTTGTAATACGGCTCTTAGCCCCTCGAGGCCCGCGGTTTTATTTTAATGTGTGCCTTACGGCCCGTAAGAAATTCGCAAGTCTCAAAAAAAAGATGGCGTTTCAGAAAAAAAACGATTACTCCGAAACTGTCACACCGATCGTCTAAAAAAGACCTGTTTTATGTTCCTATTCGGCCTCGCCTGGCCATTTCGGGCCGTCTGGGGTTCGACGGTAAATATCAATTCTGGACGTTTCGGGCCGTCTGGTACGCGAGGGGTTAACAGAATATAATGAGTTGGTGCTAACTTTGTGTGACAATATTCATCACTTGTAACAAGTGTTCGAAATACTGTAAGAACGTTTTAGTAAAATTATAAACTTGTCTATCCCCAATCTATTAGTTTTATTGCAGTTGTCAGTGCATGGTAGATTTGGTTAGTGGGTGACGTAGGTACACCGGTCTATTTCTTAGTGCTGCCAAAAACCAAAATGTTGAGGCTATCCTCCTATCTATTCTGCGTACTTGGTATGGTCCAGCCATTAATTGAGCCATTGATAGCGGGAAAAACTATCCATTTAATAATAAAATTCACACAAAATATATTTACATAGTATACATACACACAATACAAAATTACTTTTTCCATGTATGACTTTACAACTCCATGAAACCAATAATGAATTTTGAAATGCAATAATTTACTAAAACAATCACTCTTACCTTATGTGCTCCCTATAAGCGGTGTTGATGTTCAGTTTTCTCAACCAACTCACTCTGCAATTGCAATTCCAGGGATTCCCTTGCAAGTCCAAATCGGATAGTTTCTCGAATAGCGGCTTCAATTCCACGCTCAGCTGTGTTATACCTGATCCCCGAAAGGATATTTCCCGAACTAAAAATTCCGATTCTTCGGCATCCGGTTTTCCAAATGCGCTCGGATTGAATCGCCACAACGTTCTGCAGTTTTGAAGCTCAAGTCGCGACAGAGCTCTGAGCGGTCGGAATGTGTATTCGGCTATTTCCTTCAGCGGTAGGTTGTTGAGTTTCAGGTTTTTGAGCGCCGGTAGATTTTCAAAGTATTTCGAAGGAATCGCAGAGATTTGTGTCGTCGAGAGATCGAGATATTCGAGAGTGAATGGAAGCGTGGGGATAGTCGCTAATGGATTTTGAGCGAGGCTGATTTCTCTCAAATTAAACAGAGAAGAAAGCAGCGATGCTGGTGCCGTTTCCAGTCCTGTCTTTTCAAGGTACAGGGCTTCTAGTCTGGGATTGATCGCTGTGTCGTTCGCGTTCGCCAGATAATCGCCGATAGTGTTGCCGCTTAAGCTCAAATATTTTAAAAGTGTAAGATCTATAAATGTGAATGGTTCAAACGATGAAAAATAATTCGATGCTAAATTTAGCGCTTTCAACTGGCTTAGTCCTCGAAAGACCGTCGGTTTCAATTCCGTTAATGCATTATCGCTCAAGTCGAGGAATGCTAAATTTGGAGATTGTTCAAAAGCACCTGGTGAAATGCTTATGATAAAGTTCTTATTTAGTTTCAAGAAAGTCAGGTAGCTGCTATGTATCATATTATTTTGCGATATTTCGGTTAAATTATTGACTGATAAATCCAGCCTTTCGGTGTACTGAGGAACTGCAATCGCGTCTACGGCGACTATATTTTTGAAAGAACAGTCGACCGTAAATACCGGCAAATCCCAAATTTCACTCGATGTCTCATCGCAAAGACATTTATACTCACTGCACATTGACACAAAAGAATCGTCCGTGTCATCACCTCTCACCAATAAAAGGATAATTAAAAATAAATAAAACAATTCCATTTTTACATTGTAACAACTTCGTTTTCAGATGCAGCAAAATAATAACAGAATCAAATGAAATAACAGCGTTATCAGACGACAATTGATAAGATTTTGTACGAGTCTCTTTTATCAGTGTGTGAATAATAAAAATCAGCTTATCGCTTTAGAGTCAATATTTTAACCAATATTGGATATTATCGTTCATATCCAGAAATTACTCACCATGCTCCATATTGGAAAGTATCACTACATGAACCTCAGGTTGATCAATACTACCTTATGAATTCAAATTACAACCATCAACCTATTCTTCAACAAATAACATGTTAAATTTGTCTATAGTCAGTGTAAATCAAATGTATCATAGACAAATTTAACATGCTAAATTTTCAAGAATCACCCCCCAGACTCCAAAAATCTCAGTGAAGTCACCCTCTCTGGTCTCTCCCTCTTTTTTATAAAAAAAATCTAAAGATAGAAAAATTTCGTATCGGCCTTCAGTGGCCCTCAAATAAGGGGGATCACAGACACAGGCACATTTTATCATTGCTTTTTAACATGCTTAAAAATACCACATTTACTGTCTCTCATGTTGCCAGTTTTTAGCAAGATTCTTGAAAAAAAATATTGTCATGAGATTATTATTATTATTATTAGTTATTCGGGACATATCAAGCTTTGCTGATACGTCCAGATCAGATCTTGTAAAGCTAGTCATAAACTATATTAACAAGTTTTAAGGTAGGAATTGAGTATGTTTTATCCTAATTGCTTGACTAATTGCTGTTTTATCCTAATCCGATTGACTAATTGCATTTCAGAAAATAACATTTTTAGCATAAAACGTTTTGGTTTCCAAAACTTCTTTCCACTTAGATGATATTGCTGGTCTCATATAGAAAATCCCACTAAACCCTGAAAAGCCTGGCTGAAAATCCACTCCGAGGCATCCCAAGATGATGGAAGTCAGCCAACAAATCTTGAACAATCAAACATCTCAAATGTTGTTGAGTCGGGAGACAATATCACTTGACTCGATTATACAATATGTATGCGCGAGTGAGTCTTTCGGTTGTAAAATAATTAACAATTGTGCATACAGGCTAGATTCATCTTCCACTGGAGAATCATCGACAATCGCGCATAGAGGCGACGTTGACACCAATTGTTAGCTTTGCTTGGTGCTGGCTTGGTCAGCTAATGTGCAGAATCGGCATTACCTAATGCCGGCTCTACAATATGTTGCAAGTAAATGTTCTAAATATGCTGCCCGACAATTTTACGCAACAAAATTTATGGCTTGTCTGTAAGCGACTGAATTTATGATGCTCAGCTCACGGGCACCCTCTGAGATCTGTAGACAACCTACTGCTCCCGATCCCTGGTCACAGTAGTGATTTCTATTCACACTCCTTCGTACACGGAGACGTCTCTGGAATGCCTTACCCATATATGTAAGGATAGCACTTAGTTGGTATTGCTTCAAATGCAGGCTCAAAGAACAGTTTAACGCAAAACATATTTTCCTAATAGGTTTAGATTAGCTGTAAGATATTGCTTCAAAGCAATAAACTCGCTCATTTGTTTGATCAAATAAAGCGTTTTATTATTATAAGTTCACATACTATTTATGATTATTCACAATAAAGAGTTTTCTAACTATCTATCTAGCAAGCTTACGAAAGGAGGTCTATCAGCAGACATAACATTCTTATTATCCACATTGGGAGTTATTGCAATTAATTCATCTGATATGAATCTAACCTATTTCTTGATAATACTCGTTCTGGATGAAAATTCATATTCGGATTCATCGCTATTTCTGGATTAAGGTACAAGGAGCAGAAAAAAGGCAACGGTTTCAGGTAGATATTACGTTTGTAGGTATTATACTTAGTCATGTAATACATGTGCTTAATATAAGTATAATAGATACGATAATAATTACTTAAAATAAACTTAAATTAAAATCGTCCACGATTTGCTTGGTTGTTGCTGGTCTTTGTGGTTAGATCTTCATGAACCTGCAAAAGATGAGATGAGAGAAGTTATGAAGCATCGGACTGAAGAGGGTCCCGAAAAAGAGGGTAGTTTTTATGACACAGGAACGCCATAAAGTTGCCAGGGACAAAAACGTGCAAGAGTTTTGTAGAAGAATTTTTACTATAGAATGCCGGGATAGAGTCAGCAGGCCAGATTCTGGGACACCTGGCGCTGGTGTACTAGGAAAGGCGTAATTTAAATTAGTACCCCCAAAGTGTTTTGGAAAAGCTGAGTATTTGTCGGTAACTATTATGCATCGGTCTAATGTGCTGCGCATTTATTTCGAATTCCTTCAAAACAGACAGAGGCGTCAGACAAGGGTGCATCTTATCGCCGAAACTCTTTAATTTGATCGGCGAACACATAATGAGAAAAGTCCTAGACGAATGGGAGGGTGGAATTCGCATTGGAGGTCTCAGAATCAATAATTTAAGATTCGCCGACGACACGACCATCACAGGTGCCGATGAAAATGAGTTGGCGACCCTATTACGTAGGGTGGAGAAGGAGAGCAAGGAGTATGGACTGCACATGAACCGCAGCAAGACCAAACTCATGTTTGTGGACCGGGCTGGAACCATGCAACGCACCAACGAGCTGAGTGACCTTCAAGCTGTGAAAGACTTTGTTTATCTGGGCTCCATGATATGCAACGACGGAAACTGCGAAAAGGAGGTCTCACGCAGAAGCCAGATGGCAAGATCGGCCATGAGCAAGCTAGAAAGGCTGTGGAAGAATCGGGGTATAAGTAAACGGACTAAGGTCAGGCTGGTTCGAGCTCTGGTTTTCTCGATCTTTCTCTATGCATCGGAGACATGGACCCTGAAGGCTCGTATACGCACCAAAATCGATGCACTGGAGAGGTGGTGTTGGCGTAAAATGCTAGGAATCCCATGGACAGCACGCCGCACCAACAAATCGGTCTTGGAAGAACTTGGCATCCAAGTGAGGGTCTCCACCGTATGCATGAGAAGGGTCCTGCAGTTCTTCGGTCATGTTGCCAGGAGAAACCCAGAGAATCTAGAGAAAATGCTTTCCGGGGGTCAAGTGGAGGGAAGAAGAAGCAGAGGCAGATCACCGGCCAGATGGAACGACCTCATCAAAGAAGTTACAAAAGGGTCAATACAATCTGCGACCCGCCATGCAGAAGACAGGTCGAAGTGGAGGAGCCTCGTAGGCAAACTGTTGTCTAGTGACCACGATCCTCAGTAATGAGGGAACGACGGAGAAGAAGAATGTGCTGGGCAATATAATGCAATTTAACAAATAGGGGTGGCCCGGGATAGGTGGTTTATATTAAATGTTGGTAAAACCCAGCAAAGGCATTGCCGCAAGTCAGTTTATCGGCAGAGTTGCATAATTCATAAAATGACAAAAAATATCAAATCAGTTCGTATCGAAGATAGGTTGTGTTATGTTGAGTGTTGGCGCTATTTAGAGTATTTTAGAAAACCTTAGCTAAAAATAAGATAGTTATTGTGTTTAATTGCTAGGTAGTATGAAAAAAAAACTACACATATCTTGGGCAAAAGAAATCATTAAATTATTTTTTCGCCCATTCATTAAATTAAACGGCGCATAACTACTGGCAGGAGCACATTTAGTGGCACGCCTAAGAACACAATCTTAATAGTGATACATTGCACAGAAAAGGTTGGCCACTGCTAATATGGAGTTAGTACTGTGAATATAATATTTTATTTCGACTTAACGACTATTATTAATCATGAAATCAGTTGGTTCCGACTTTTTTCAGAAATTTAAAATGCATATATTTTTATTTAGAACAAAGTTTTTTAAAAAAATGCCAAAAACCCCATTGCTAATTCTTTGGGTGGGTTGATATCTTTGGATACATCTTCATACTCTCTCATACGTGGTTTTCTCAGTAAGTACTTATCTTGTCATCTTTTCAATTACATTACAATATAGCCATCATACCTTAACAGTGACCGATGCCTTGGGCCCAGTATTCCAAATCTCTCCTTCGTCATCGACAAAAGCAGCCTCCACGACGACATTATAAAGACCCGAATTCGGTGGGGAATTTGCGACGCCGGGGATTCCCGCAGATGGTGGAGACAGAGCCAACAGCTGCTGGGCCGAGAAGAAATCTCGCAACGGCGTTACGATTTGGATTGCTGTTATAATCGGAGGATTTTGATCGCACGCAAACTGAAAAAAACACACAATAAATTGTAAAATCGAAAGAGAGACTGTTATATATTGGTGGACCGTGTATGGTTTACCTTATCGTTGGCTTTCGCCAAAGGGGTAGCTGTGATAGTGAGCTGTACGCTTTTGACATCTCTTTCGAATACTTTTCTTCGTTTATTGACTGGGTCTCTTTGAATTACGCCTTCAATCTACAAACAAAAGAATCTATTGAACTATAGTTCATTTTTTAACGCATCGATACAGTATCACATATGAATGATACAAATTATATATACCTATATAAAATAATAACCAAAATAGCAGCTGCATATCAGAATAAATAATGAAACAATGGAATTTTAAATGTTTCATGATTTGCTGTAAAGCCCCATTTAGTCATGGTAGCCGCACTACAACTGTAAACTGTACAGAAACGAGCCTACAAGGAAGATCGGAATCTGAGACTTGGACCCTTGGGTCTTTGATGAGGTGTTTATATAGGATTTAAGTATTTGCTTAAGTTTCTCGCCTGTAGCCTCCATGGTCAGCTAGTCATTGCTTAACGATGTCTCGCCATAAGGGCCTTTGAGATTTCATTTGATCGGAAGGTCAGTAAAGACTTCATTGACAGGTTATGAGCTACTTTGCAGTGGAGAAGGTTGCAGTGCCATTTAGATAAATAGAAAACAGGTGAATGAACAAAAAGATCTTGTAATATTAATGTCGTCTAATCTAAATTGGAAAAAGTACATCTTTGTGAAATGGGAAAACTTTCTAACACAACTGATATTTTTTTCCATAACTTCACTACAGATAGCAGCCATGTCAGTACCGCTGCGGAATTCGATTTTTTGGCCTAAAGTTGTGAGGCTTTGGCTGATCCAATTTGAAGCCGCAGAAGCAGAGCGACGAGGCGAAGTATCAGATGGTCGTCGCAAAGCTGCGCCTCGAAGACTCGAAGAGAATAAATATCTCGGAATAAAAAACAGACTAGGAACTTCTAGGAAACCACATGCAGGAGTCGGAAGCAAAACCCAAAAGCGTTTTCGTACATCGAGATCTGCAAAATTGCACACATGTTTTTGACGTGACAACGTCTTATAAATCGATGGAGCCTGCTGCACGCACGAAAAAACATGACTCATGCGGCGTTACCTCGCTCTGAGGCGTTCCATTTATTATATTTATTATTCAATATAAATGCTGCTATCTACCGGTTGCGACAAGAATTATATACTAACCTAAGTCTAAAATAGTACGAATGAAAATCACTAGATTGATTTAAATTCTTGACATAATTTTATATGTATTCTTGATATACGGAATGTTATTACTGAACGGACAATTTTCTTGTGGGTACAACAAGATAAGCAACTTTTATTAAAAAAAAAAAAAAAAAAAAGTATGAAAAGCTATCATTACGATGCGCTATCTAGCGGTTGGTAAAATGTCGCTAATATTGTTTATTTACGACGTATTACCTACCGCTAGATGGCGTAGCGTGCTCAAACGCTTCTCAAACCGTTATTTAACATTTTGAGATTTCAAACTTTCAAATTAAAAAAAAACAATAAACTTTAAACAATAAACAATTATACAATTATACAATAATATATTTACATGTTGTAGTCAAATCGGTGAGTATAAAAGCATATATTTTTGGGTGTTTGTAATAAACAATATCAGAATCTTAAATGAAACTGCTTCAAATGCAACCATTCCATCAGTATTTTCTTATGACGTTGTCACGTTCAACTATCGTCAGTAAACCGACTTTACAGACAACCGATTTTTTATCAGAATCTAAAAGGTAAAAAACCTTTGACATCACCATTTGAAGGACTCTTAACGCTTCCGTGAAGACTTGACAAATATTTTACAGTAAATTTGAACGGCAATGAAGAAAATATTTCACTCGATCGATTCAAACCGGCATACGCGTGCAAAGATAATCACGAGGCGTTAGACGCGCTGCGAAATAACAGCACGAGGTTTTTAACAATATAAAACCAGTGTAATATTCATTAAGTTAGGAAGAGGGAAGATGGGCACCTTGAGCGCGAAGTGGTGTCCCTGCGGCACGGGCACGTGCGCGTCGGGCTGCTGCGGCGGCGCGGGCGGCGCGGCGCCGGCGGCCGGCGGCGCGGCGGCCAGCGGCGCGCGCGGCGCGGGCGACAGCGCCAGCCGGCAGCGCGCGCCCGCGCCGTCGCCGCCGCGCGCGCCGCGCGCCCGCGCCCACGGGGCGCACGCGTGCCACCGCACCGCGCACATCGTCGCCTCCGCGTGCTGCGATCCGACACTATTTTAGTCGCCGCGCCCGGTTAGCTGAGCGTTCCGCTAGCTAAAGAGCCGCGCGCGGGAATCTCACGAGCCGGGTCCGCAGCCCGGTCTTCCCCGCGGCGCATTTCGCGCGGGCTCGAGTTAGAGCTGCAGCTCTGGATTCTTTCGTGCGACGGCTGCACGCCGAAAAATTGCGGCTCCGGCCGTAACTACCTGCTACTTCCGGGTCAGCGGGCCGGTGCGCATTTTTGCGGGTACCGATCTGCGCCACAACGCAGCGCGGTTCGGTACCCGCAAATAATAATAATAATAATCTGCCTCTGCTTCTTCTTCCCTCCGCTTGACCCCCGGAAAGCGTTTTCTCCAGATTCTCTAGGAACATGACCGAAGTACTGCAGGACCCTACTCATGCATACGGTGGAGAGCCTCACTCGGACGCCGAGTTCTTCCAGAACAGATTTGTTGGTGCGGCGTCCTGTCCATGGGATTCCTAGCATTTTACGCTAATACCACATCTTCAGTGCGTCGATTTTGGTGCGTATCCGAGCCTTCAGGGTCCATGTCTCCGATGCATAGAGAAAGATCGAGAAAACCAGAGCTCGAACCGGCCTGACCTTAGTCCGCTTACTTATACCCCGATTCTTCCACAGCCTTTCTAGCTTGCTCATGGCCGATCTTGCCATCTGGCTTCTGCGTGAGACCTCCTTTTTGCAGTTTCCGTCGTTGCATATCAATAATAATAATTAGCCAGATAGACAAAGTCTTTCACAGCTTGAAGGTCATTCAGCTCATTGGTGTGTTGCATGATTCCAGCCCGGTTCATAAACAAGAGTATGGTCTTGTGCGGGTTCATGTGCACTTTTTAAATATCTTTTAGCAAAAACAAAAGGTACTAAATTCGGTTAGAAGACCGAAAATGTGGAGGGTAGTCTTTTGTTTCACAAAATGGCGGTTCTGCCAACTCTTGGCGAAGAGGTTTGCTGGTTCGACAAGTATCCGGGCCGCCGAAGTCGGTAAGCAAAACATGCAACATTTAAAAGATATCAGTAACAGATTGAGAGATAAGGAGTCCAGTCTATTGACCACGTGTGCTCCCTTCCTTCGAACCCTGGGCTCAGGGACAAAAGCTTCTTTCTCCATGAGCTTCTACAGTGGCGCAGCGCGGCACTACCAAAACGCACCTAACTGCAGTGACGCGACATTGTTGATAATTTTTCAGTTGTTGGTTATCTGGCTAATGCGATGGACGAATTAAGTGAAAAAGTGATTGTGGTAGCTTTAATTGTGCGAAGAGGCGGAAAAAATCTAAAGAAATAAAAAGCCTTCTACTATTTGATATTCCAAAGTCCCGCTACGACGAGGGAGAATACCTCACACTTTTCCCACGACTCTTAAAAGAGAGGTTCTATGAATCGTTGCAAATTATAAAGCTTTTTTTAGCTTTATTTCTGCTCTTGGATTTGCGTCTTTTGAGAGATCTATTTTATGCATCTCTTAACGGCTTCCATTTTTCTTTACATATGTATCTCGAAATATTTTTTTCTGGTATCTGAAAAAGAATTCGCCGCACCGCACTGGCAAGGTATGTTGCACTAGCAACAGCGGCGCGGAGCGATGAGTCGCTGCGCGGAAAAATATTCTTCGGGACCCAATTAGGCCGCTACCGCGTCGTTAAGTGCAGTTGGGGTCATATAAATCAATACAAATAATTTTAGTCTTGCCGCGCCGCTCCGCCGTCACTCTAGTGCGGTTTAACCTTAAGTCTGGCGATATAGTGCGGGTACAGTTGGACGATGGCAAAGAAAATATAGAAATGGACAAATATCAGTGATTTTCAATTGCGACTTGACAATTTAACGACATCGACCCTGATCAATCTCCGAAATTTTAACCAATTAGCCATTTAATACTAATAATGTTACCCTCAATCAACGCTACAACAACTCATAAAACATATAACTCACCCTATGAGTTATTCCTTGGCCGCCGCCGTCGCGTCCGTCGAACAACTTCTTTGCGATATTATCTATCTCTTCGCAGGGTTTCAGGAGCAGACTCTCTTCCAGGCTTCGAGCGATGAAAGGTTGCTGAGAAACCCAAGGTTCCAATCGGTCTTGGTAGTTTGGAGATGCGACTTTATCTAATAAACGTGCCAATTGTTCGCATGAATACTGAGATCTGCGATTGATAGTTCTTAAGGAAGACAATTATGTGAAATTACTCCTTTGACATTTTCAAATCCAACTGTTTATGTTTTTTATACAACAAGTATGTTATTATCATCATCTTGTGGGCTTCGAGAGGAGTGGGTGCGAGTTTCGAAATTTTATTATTGGACATTGTAAACTTTGCAATCCATAGCGATCAAAGTTGATTCGAAAAAGTTGGATTCGATAGGGAAAGTCAAAGTGTCGAACTCAGGCGGGTTAGAAGATGTCGCTTTAGACTGGCGATTGATTTTTCCCAGAGAGCAATATGCGTTTTGAAGATTTTTAACCGAATCGTTAAGAAATTAAAATACAATGACATTATGGGAATTGAGAAAAAGTGTGCTCTTATGGAAAAACAAAAAATGCGAATGGGAAGCGGCAGCTGGAGGTAAAAACTGTTTTAATACTTAGTAGGATTCACTTTTCTAGTCTAGACGGCTGCACTAGGGTTGTTTACATAGAAAAAAATAGCGACCTAGGTGTTTTATTCGCTTCACGCTTTTGGGACGGCGTTACTGTAGATTTTTCTGCCGCCGTTCCGTATCCCGTTTAGATCCGAGGATTCGGCCGTTCGATCGGCTACCGCTCCGAATTGAGAACGGGCTCATCTCGCTCTATTCACAGAGGGAAAACGACCGTAAGAGGGGAATACGTAAATGCGGATGCGAAAGGAGGGTCGGCCGGATGATTTGCGCCGGTATTATTATTAATTTGACGAGGAGGTCGGCGAGGGTAGGTTATAAAAGGATACATTCTGAGGTGTCGGAGGTCGGCATCGTCGGCGCGGAAGGCGGCCTCGGCCTGTGCGGCGCGGCGGCGCGCGGCGTCGGCGGCGCGGCGGCGCGCGCGGCGCAGGGCGGCGGCCGCGGCACCGGCGGCCGCGGCCGCGTCGCGCTGCGCCGCTGCGCCCGCCGCCGCCACGGCCGCGGGCGGCGCGGAGCACAGAGCGCGCGCGCCGCCGCCCGCCGCGCGCGCTGCGCCCAGCAGCAACGCGCGGCCCAGCGCCCAGCCGCAGCGCGAGCAGCGCCGCCCCTCGCCGCTGCCGCCGGCTGATCGGACATAAACATTATTCGTTCATTATCGGAGGGGTCCCCTCCGTCTCGCCGGGCCGCATTTGAGTCGGACGGTGGATCGCTTTTGTCTCTGTCCCTGCGACTCGTTACGGGGCGACGAGACGACGGCGGTCTTTACGACGTCCCGAGATCGGTGGCAACCCTGCGCATCCGTTATTGCATATTGCGTTTCCCCGCGATGTCGGCGGACTGCGCGGCGGATTATGATCGATTAGCAAATCTTAATGGCTCGATAACCATTTGACGCCCCGCATTTTGGTGTATTTTTTTTCATAATATAATAAATACGTTTCCTATTATGATATAATATTCGGAAGTAATCCGCAAAATCACATATATCGCCTGGTTGTTGCGCAAGAAAGCGATCTGTCGCAAGTATAACTATTCGTTCGAAATAATTACGATATGGCATGCCCGGCATGCCTATGGCATGGCGGACGGACGGCTGTGGCATGGCGGAAGCGTGCCATGCCGCCAGGATAATATATTAAGATTATTCCGATTTATTCCGATGTTATTCTACTGTAACCTGCAAAATCGCATTAATTGACTATTAATTATGTATGTAAACAATTGACCGCGGGTGTAGCCGTTAGGAAATGAAAATGACGAAAAATCACGCCAAGCGATTTTAGTGTTAGAACCTCAATAAAACATCGCGATTTCGGCGCAGACTTTGCAATTTCGGCTCAAAAACATTGCAATTTTGGCACGATTTCATTCGACAGCTGCGAAAAGAAGCGCATGTGCTTTTGGGTTAAAATAAATTCAAGAAATCTTGCGTTTTCGACGCAATCAGCTGCTACAAGATCGCAATGCTGAAAGATCGGGTATGCGCTTTTGAGGCATCAAGAAAACATTGTGATCTCGGCGCGAGGTTAATTACGTGGCTAGGTAAGTGTAGTGACCATAGAGTTCCAGATTAGAGAACAGGGGTGCGAAGGCGGGCTGTGAGAGAATGCGTTCACCGAATAGAAAGAGATAGTTGCATGTGGGGCCCTCCTATATTGTCTAGTTGCCCATGCGCGTTTATCCATAGCATAGCAAACTTATGGCGTCGAAGCGTTGCCATGGTAATATACAGGCTTCCGAGTTTCGTCTATCTGGACGACTTTCTGATTACAAATCAATTCAAACAGGTGCTAAGCAATCAGATCACGAAGGCTGTAAACTTCTGCCTAAACCTTGGTTGGAGTGTCAATTTAACCAAATCAGTGTGGAAGAGTATTTGGATTTCTGGTGGGATACAAGCAGCAGTAAATCCCTACTGGAGAACAAGATCTCCAAATTGAATCGTCAAATACAACATCTGTTGAAATTGAGACATTGGACCCTAAAGAGCGGTACAAAGTCTTCTGGGGCTACTGAATTCAGCAAGCTTCGTAGTACCAAGAGGACGCTTACGTTTCAGGACTCTCCAAATAGAAAGCAACCTGTTGAGGAAGCCCCCTAACAAAAAGATGAGGCCAGTGTCCATAACTACTCTCCAGGAGCTGAAGTAGTGGCTGACAGCGGCATCGCAGGGATCACCGGTCCATTTTTCGCCTCCTTTGCAACTTCTCAGACATCGTTTGGGGAGCACTACTGAACGGGCAACGCATGTGGGGACAATGGCCGACAGATTGGAAGAATTAGCTCGCAAACCTTAAGGAACTGGAAGGAAATAATCACTGATTGTTATTCCAAGATTTCTAGACAGAGAGCTATAATGTGCAGCCTATAAAGGTCGGGTCTAAGGACAGAGCTTTGTAGTACCCTACTAAGGACACTTCATTCATGAGACAACTGGTTTCCAACTCAAAATTGAAACTTTCAGTCAAGCCACGTTTCAGTTTGCCAAGAATGCCCAGATGTTCGAGCATTAACAGATATCGTATTCTTACTTTAATAATAGTAATTTTATTTTACCTGCGGCGCATCCGCAAGCGCCGGCCTTTAACTGAGCGAGCGCCTTGTAGTGCAAAGAGATGGCATTGTCCAGAGCGTTCATGATATTGTGAGGAGCAGGATCTGAATTTTGCAAACCGGCCTCCGCCTGAGCGATCAGCTTGACAGCGGTGCACCATTGCAAGGATGCCGAATCCCATTCGCTGCTAGATTCGCTTAGCAATTGCTCCAGAATAGCGGCCGCTAATTCGTGCTGTCCATATCTGTTAAATTAAAAATTTAAATGATGTGAAACAGTTCATTGGTCATAAACTACTGGGGTATAATGACAATTTCCATAAGCCTTCAAGGAAGTTTTTTAGCATTGGACAGGGCAGTGAGATAACTTGAAGATAAATCAGGCGAAAATCAAATACAAGACTGCCAACTTTGAAAGAGCGAACCCAGCTCTACCTTTTGTTGTCAGTCCCTATACCTTTAAATCTGAAGAAATCCACATATTTAAGTTTAATAATTACTAGCGACAACACCAGTGAAGAGATGAAAGTACGTTTAATGCCAGCAAATAGGTGTTATACTTCAGACTCCAATCTCAATAAAGGCAATCCTTTACTCATCAGACCAGAAAACGCCCCTTTAAAATTTCGAAAATGGAGTGAACGAATGGAAAGCTGAATGTTCAAAACAGATGTTCTAAACATACCAGTTGTAACGCCATATTTAACGCTGAAGTGGACTCCAGTCTGTGAATGTCATGACAGCTCAGTTAACCAGTGAAATCAGCACCAGAAAATAGGTAAAAGTACGTTTAATAGCTGAAAATAGGTCTTACTTCTGACTTGTATGCACTACATGTGTTTGAATGCAAAATATCCCGCAGGATCTTTGATGCCGTGCAAGAGGATAGCGCGTGGAAGACAAACAAATAAAGAACTGTATAACCTGTTTATGTCCATGTTGTGAAATTTCTAAAGATCGGAAGGCTCAGGTGGTTAAGGTATGTGGAAAGGATGGACAATGAACAGCCGTTAAAATGCATTCTTTATAGAAAACCTGAAGGGCATCCTAGAGTTGGATGAGCAAAACTATGATGGCTTGATTGGGTGGTTAAAGACCTTGGAGTGAACAGCTGGAAAACCAAGGCTCAGTATAGGGTGGAATGGATGAAGATCTTTGATGAAGCAAAGACTCACAATAAGTTGTAGCGCTAATGATGATGATGATGAAACAGTTTAATGCAGTTGGCTCTACGATGGGCGCCATTGTAAAAGAAATAGTGAATGTTCTGGATCAGGCAGATGATGGGTGCCAATATAAGATGGGTTATATTTATCGTTTGCCTGGGGGGAGGGGGGGTGAGGTTGTAAGGAAAGGTATCAACTCACTTATTTAAGTGAGTCCACCATTGCATGGGCTGCTTGACTTTGCAACTATGGCTTAAACAACTAGGAAAAATGGTGTGGTAGTTTTCCATTTCTTCGTATCCATATCTTCCACAATGCTTCTACTATGTATTCCTATACATACCATGCCATATGCCATGGAATTCACCGACCAGAAAGGGGCCCATCATTATACTATTATTACACTTCTGAGGGATGAGTAGCGGACTCCGGAATAATGACTGGCTGTGGTAAGTTTAGGACAGCTGTCTTGCTACATGTGAGTGTTCATCTTACCACCCATTCATTTCCCCTTTGAAGCCATAGAATTTAAGATGCGGAAATTGAAGGTTTAGATATTTTTTCTTGGAAGGAGTTGATTATTTTCCTGGAGAGATTAAGATATTTAAAGAGGTGATACAGAGATTTGGTTGACAGACCACAAGCGCCATCTTCCACCGTGTGAAGGTGAACGTGTAGCCGTTCCGGGTGACGATATTTGTGACATCATGGTATTTATTTAATTTATACTCGTGGTCTTTTGGGATATTTGATTCCCTTGGAACAGTTCATTCTACAATAAGGGTCATCTTCCGAGTCAGGGAGTAAAGAGTTATTTCTATACGGAGGGCAGTTCATTCGAGAGTTTCAGGAAATTGATACTGCTTAGAGACCGAATCAACCTCCAGAATCCAATCTGAAGTATATATATATATATATAAAAATGATGACCGATCACCGATCATCATGTTTTTGAATCACATAAAATCATGCAATAACAGATTATTTCCCTTCTGGATTAGGGGTGAAAACTGAATTACCTCATAGCTGCTCGAGCCACCCTGTATCTGGTCCATCCGTCCAGATTATGTATGATGCTTTTCACTCCTTCTTTCCAATTGCCGTTAATCTTCAATTGTGGTCTCTGGATAGTAGCTCCAGATGCCGCTTGAATGAGAAGAGTGCAGAGAAGCACTATCACTGTGCCCAGCTGATTATCCTCGGTAGAAACAGGAGATGATTCCGCTGCGTCAATGTCCCTGTAAGAATGAAGAAATGTATGAATACTTGACTCCCTCCTAGGGTTGGCGCCTCTCCTGGATTTTCGGGATTCTCCCGCAATTGCGCCTTAACCTTTAAAGTGCCAGCGTCGCCATATGATGACAGACGAACTAGTGCTCTAACGAATTGAGTGCCACTGTCGTCTGAACTAGACGAATTGAGTGCCACTGTCGCTCATATTATAGCCCTTTAAATTCATCGGAGCTTAATAAATACATTATTTTGGCTTCTCAATGAACAAATCAATGAGCGGTAAAATCTACCAATTGCGTGGCATGGTAATCGAATTTATCAACTTAAAAAGTTTGAGATTGAGTAGTCCGCTATCATCTACCACAGAGCCTTTGATTTTTCTGTATAGGTCGTTTATCGACGATTAATCAAATCTCGTTATATATTTATTTTTGACATTTGGGAGAAAAAACACATCTTAGATACCAATTATTATTCCGGATGAATGACTTATCGTAAAAACATGAAATATACATCATTTAAAAGATGCATTATAAGGTTACATAATAACTTTTATTTATTTATTTATTTTATTTATCCCTGGTATTACATGATTAAATTACCTATAATATATTTTATATGATTTATCGTACATACAAAATGTAGAACCCTGGAAATTTGCTAAAAGTGCAACAATACCCAAGTGCTTAGGATTAAAAAGGGATTTTGGGGGGGGGGGGGGGCGGTGTTGGAGGTGATAGCGTTGTTAAAGGGGGGAAGGGGGTGGTTGTGGGAAAGTTGGAGGGAGGGAGAGGAAGAGGTTACAGGGGGGAGAGAGGGGTTGGGCGAAGAGGGGCGGGAATATCGGGGGGAGGGTGTTCGGGAGGGAGTAGTTGATGGGGGTGAGACGGTTGAAGGACGGGGGGGGCAGGGTGAGGGGTGGTTGAGGAGGGTAAGGGGATGGGGAATAGGAAGGGTGTGGGGGAGGTGGAGGGGAATAGGAAGGGTGTGGGGGAGGGGTGGGAAGTGGAGGGTAATGGACAGGGGGGAGAGGGAAGGCCACGAGAGGGGGATTGAAGGGTTTGAGAGCGGGGGGTGAAGGGGGTTTTGGGAGGGGGGGCTTTAGGGATTTGGCGCGCGAGGTTGTGTCTGCTTGCCGGGAAAGTCTTGGAGTGACACAACCGATTTTTTTCCTATACCGTTTACCTAGTGATCTAGACAGCATTATCGGAAACAGTTTTTTGACAAAATAGCAATTAGTTGATTAATTAGGCAGGCCCCCAAGTAATATTAGCCCAGGGCCCCACAAACTCACGGTCCGCCCCTGGCGGTGAGAGTTGTAACCCATTCAGCAGAAAGTTATCGACCTATTTTCTGATTTCTTCTCAGGATTTCTTCAGTAAAACCTTAAATATGTCATTACCATGGATAATGGAGAATATTACTGGGTCTGCAAATTCGCTTGATACTTCGTCATATTAGAGCTTATATGTATACAAATACATTAGTTTTTGTTTCATTCAAAAATACCCAGTAGTTTTTGTCTTGCACACATTTAAAACTCCCGTAAATATCGAATGCGGCGCTCGGGCGGCCGGCTACTGTGTGACGTCATTTTCCAACACTCCGATCGCTCGCGCGCTCTCGTTATTAGAGCACTGCCGGTTGTCAGCGGTTGCACTGTGTATTTTGCTATGAATTAACGAAATCTACTCGTCAATGGATTTCATTTTGTTTTGTTTCGTCCGAGCATTATACTGTTACGTTCATAGAGTGTATTCAATTAATTAAGTGCAGTACAATGGACGAAGGATTTGAAAAAGGGCAATCGGATAATCTACCTAAAATAAATGGATTTATGGTTGCCCATTATTTTTCGAATAATAGTGATATTTTTGCCACCGTAATGCGAGGAGTAGTAATGCAAAAGTAAGTTAATATACCTGTCGGCCGCTTAACATAGCTCTTTTGAAAATCTAATTTAACGAATACCAAATAATAACCAATTTCGCAAACGCAGCGCAAGTACCAAATCTTTTAAGTTTTGTGTAATATATAAATAGTGAAATGTTAATACCTACATACCTAATTATTCTTTTTAATAAAATTTTACTAAAATAATTTGACTTATTGCGAATACAGTGAAACGGACAAATGTACTAAACGTTTTTTCGCATTTTCACATCCATTGGAACAAGAAAAAACAACTTTCTCGATTCATTGGTTGTTGTGGTTTTACATTTTGGCACAAAACACAATTTTCTACTATTTGGAATAGACATTTCAAAAGATATTCGCGTAATCTTCTAATGAAACCTTGTAAACCGTACGGTGGCGCGCGACGAACTGAGCGAGTGTTGAACTATGATGTCACACGCAGCGAGCGCCGGCGGATAAAACTAGCGTTGCGCATCTATATTTAAAATTCCATATCTCGAAAACTAATGGACGTATCGAAATAATTTTTTCGCACGATTTTTTTATATTTAGAAGACAATACGGAGAGCTAAAAATAAAAATTAGTGAACATTCTCCATTATGGTAAATTGTTGGTTATATAACTATAGTCAATTGATTGAATAAGTATGTACTCTCCTTATAATATAGTGATAATTATTACTGCATTTTATACCTACAGAAAATAAGTTTTTCAAAAAAGGGAGCAGAATATTATATTTGTTATATTTTCTAATAAGTCCTGATTTTTTGTTTCCGGAAAATTATCAATTATTGAGCTACCATAACCTATAAAACCCGAATAAAGAAATAAAAATAAAATACAAACGGAGCTACCATGGAATTCACCGACCGGAGTCAGGCCTATCATAATACTATTATTACACTTCTCGGAATGAGTGATGGACTCCAAACTAACGACAGACTGAGGTAGGTTTAATACAGCTGCCTTGCCACATGTGAACCACCTTACCACCCATTCACTCTCCTACGAAGCCATAGAATTTAATATGCGAAAATTGCGGTTTTAGATAATTTTCTAGGAATGACTTGATTATTTTTCTAGAGAGACAAAGATTTTTAAAGAGGTAAAACAAAGATTTGAAGATTAGAAGCCATTCCATGTGATGGCATTTCCGAGATCATGGTATTTATTTAATTTGTTTTTGTGTTCTTTTGGGATATTTGATTACCATGGATCAGTTAATTCTACAATAAGGGCCATCTTCCGAGATAGGGAGTAAAAGTAATATTTGGGTGGAGAGCTGTGTATCCCAGACTTTCTGGGAATTTATACTGCTTAGAGACCGAACCGACCTGAATAAATATAGGATATTCCCGATATTTACAAAAGATGACTGAAAGAATTAATATTACATTTGTCAATCAACATAAACATCACACTTACATTTTGACTTCTTCAGTGCCAGAAATAGAAGCAGCAAGGAGTTGTGCAGCCTCCTTAAGTTTGGTGACCATACTGGGCAGGATTGGTAGGAGGGATAGGGCCCCGTTCGGAGCTCCGCCCAGGGCCCCCAGGCCCTCCAAAAGGGCGTTGGCTCGCTTCAGAGTATCGGCACTCTTTTTGCTCAGATTCAGACTTCGAAGCTGCAGAGCCAAAACTCGGGCCACTCTCTTCGAATGGGTGTCATCCACGGCACAGAGATCCACCTGTAAATATATATATAATTTAAACAACCACAGATTAATATATTATCAATAAGGCTTTGGCGGTCAGTATAGTCTGGTAAAATATGATTTTTACATTTTCAGATGTTATAACTATAACCCGGCAAGCAGACCAGTCCCCCCGCCAATACCCCTTCCACATCCCCCCCCCCTTCCTCTTGTGCGCTAATTCGTAGTATATTTGTAGGATTTTCCGAGGTATTACAATTGTATTTTTCCAAAAATTTGACATCGTGATTTCGGTTCAACACGGCATCTGGTACAAAATTGCAAGTTCCAAGTCCAATATTTCGAGATTGAAGTATGAGTAGTGCGTCCTTTGGTGGACCGATTTCAACCACAATTTGTTCAACTGTTGCCACGACCAAATGATGCCTGCATGCCAAATTTCAGCTCAATTGGATGAAAAGTTTGGGCGCTATTGAGGAGGAATACACACACACACGCACGCATGCACACACACACACGCACGCATGCGCACAGACACACATACAGACACACAGACAGACACACACACACACAGACACACTATATTTACACAAAAATGGTAATTATTAAATAATCGTGATAATAATCGACGATTACGATCAATTGGTAAATGCCAAAAACCGCCGATTACGATCAACCGGTCGAAAGCCGGCCTTCGCGTGCAAAAAATTGTGCTACAAATTTTTGGTTCATTTTATAGATAAATACTAACATCGTTTTTTCATGAATTCCCTCTTGTTACCTAATAATCCCGCGCCTCTCAAATATGGTGTTCCGCAAGGAAGTGTCCTTGGTCCGTTATTGTTTTTAATATATATTAAATTTAATATATATTAAATCTAAATCCGAAAAAAATAGCTCTGCAATATTGAGTACAAATTTAACAATGACAGCCATTGCTGTGTTGGCGATTAAATAATTAATTTTATTTTATCTGCATCCAAACTTTTCTCTGGTCGTAACGGTCTCCGTTCCATCGGGTTAAGAAGAGGGAGGAAGAGAGAGTGCACCCGTGGTCGCGCGCCCACCTGTGCACTATAATATAGCCTGCGCACTTGACTGCTTCCGAACAATGGACTCTGAGAAGTTATAAAGAAGTCACTGGAATCTACAATGCAGTCGCTGTCGCCGAACACGGCTAGAAGGATATATATTAATGAACTTTGTAATCAAACTATTGGTGGACAAGTTGTTACTTTTGCCGATGACACCGCTCTACTTTTCAAAGCAAAAACTTGGAAAGAAACCTTTGAAATGGCTTCTCTGGGACTCCAGAAGGTAATAATGTGGTTAGATGGTGCACTACTATCACTCAATGCGCAAAAAAACCATGTACATAACATTTAGTGCCACCAGTGTAGCTCAACCAAAACATGAGCATATTCTGAAACTCCGCAGAGATTGTCCTAACCCTGAAAACTGTAATTGTGTTAATCTCAATAAAGTTGACAACATTAAATATCTAGGTATATTTATTGATTACCGGCTACAATGGAGCACCCACATAATGGAGCTGTCGGCAAAAGTTAGGAAACTCGTGTATGTTTTCAAAGACCTTAGAGGCATCCTGGACCAAAGGACACTTAAGATAGTATACCGTGCCCTGTGCCAATCTATCCTAACCTATGGGATCATAGGGTGGGAAGGTGCAGCGAAAATTCATATGAAGTCCTTGATTAGAGCTCAGAAGCTAATACTAAAAATTATAAAGAGAAAGCCTTGGAGATACTCTTCAGATGATCTGTACAGAGAATATCACATGCTAGACGTACCACAACTATTTGTAAAATCGACGCTCTGTGAGTATCAAACTAATTTAGAGACCACAATAAGAACTCAGCAAACAATCTGCGAGCGGCAATCTCGAACTATACATTTCGACGTCCCTCGAATGCAGACCACTTTTGGGCAGAGGCATTTTGTGTACATAGCCCCAGGATCTTTAATATGCTAGATGACGATTTAAAAATGTATGTGCCTAAGTCTTCTTCTTTTAAAGCCAAAATTGATTCCTGGCTAAAACATGACGCCCGGCAAAATATCCACAAATTAATATACCGAGACAGTTCCCATTATTAAATCTTATCCCTGACAATTCTTATTATTATTATTATTTTCGTTGACTTTTTTTATTACTATTACTTATTCATTAATTTTGGTGACTATTGCTTGATATTATTTGACATTTTATTTTATTTTATTAACACAATTATTTATTTTCTGTGTTTTATTTCCTATTGTGATCATTAGTTAGTGATTATTAGTTATAATTTGTAATGGTGACAGGAATATATATATATATATATATATATATATATATATATATATATATATATATATATATATATATATATATATATATATATATATATATATATATATATATATATATATATATATATATATATATATATATATATATATATATATATATATATATATATATATATATATATATATATATATATATATATATATATATATATATATATATATATAGAAATATTTGATAGTTTTGTGTATATATTCTTTTTAGAATTGATCAATAAGATGATTATAAAGTAAATAATTATAAAAGCCACTTACATCGTGACGAAGGATTCCCTTGATTGGATTCGGGAATGCTTTAGGTGTTAACGAGAATGATGAATGCCTATCACTTGCGGAAAGAGGGCCCAACTTAAACCTACTCCTCTTTCCGCAAGTGAGAGACATTCATCATTCTCGTTAGCACCTAAAGCATTCCCGAATCCAATCAAGGGAATCCTTCGTCACGATGTAAGTGGCTTTTATAATTATTTACTTTATAATCATCTTATATATATATATATATATATATATATATATATATATATATATATATATATATATATATATATATATATATATATATATATATATATATATATATATATATATATATATATATATATATATATATATATATATATATATATATATATATATATATATGTTTACCCTTGACAACGGCGGCTGCAACGTCACCGAAACGTCGGGTCCTACAAATTTCACGCGGTAAATTCGTTTTCTATCCTATTTATAATGTCAAACAACCGCGATAGTCTTCGATTTCATATATATATATATATATATATATATATATATATATATATATAAGGTAAGGCGGGGCAAGTGTAAATCCGAGGGAAGTGCAAACTCTTGTCCTTATACAATAATAATAAATTAATATAACAGCGCCATCTAGATGTACGTGTAGCCACTAAAGTCGTCTAGCGCGTTATCGATAAAACAGCGATCTGCTCGAGCCATCGGCCACTTGTATTGTGTACAAAATTGACAAGCAGCATTCACCCCGCGGACGAGATGACGCGTGTTTTTTTAAGCATCTGAGATTTTGTGAATTTTAATAGGTAAGTCAAACTGTTTTTGTTAAAATATATTAAAAAACATTGCACCTTTTACCGTGACGTATAAAATCCCACGCAATATATACCATTTTTGATATTTGGAAGAGTCTACACTTACCTCGTGTTTTTGTGTATATGAGGTAAGAGTGGATTCATCCTAAGAGGTAAGTGTAGACAGTGTTTACACTTCCCTCGGCGAATTATACTTACATCGTCACATTTTTTACATATTTTTTTCGATTGTTCTAGCATTACGAAAAGGTCATCATGGTGCGCAATTACATAAGGAAACGAGTAGAGGAGAGGCATACACTAAAGAAATGTTGCAACAGGCTTTGAATGAAATTAGAAGAGGTGTGAAAACTCTATCTGAAGCCACCAGAGTAAATAACATTTCGAAGTCCACTTTACATGCTCATCTCAAAGGAAGACGTGGCGTTAAAAGTTCGACGCAAGGAAAAAGTACAGTTATACCCCTAATTCACGAGACTAGGCTTGCACATGGACTAAGAGTAATGGAAAAATGGGGGTTTGGGCTATCGCGTACAGAAGTCCTTGAAGTGGTCCAAAATTTTGTGAAAGAAAACCAATTGAAAACTCCATTTAAAGATGATAAACCAGGGGAAACATGGTTTGTATATTTCAAAAAGCGACATCACTTGTCGATTAAAAAACCGCAGGCAGTGGAATATTCTCGGAAAAAAATGACAGATCCGTTCATCGTTTATGACTATTTCAAGCTATTAAAAACCACTATGGATACACTCCAGCTGCATGGTAAACCAAGATTAATCTGGAACCTTCAATAGCAGCGAAGAAGCCTCAGATGCCGCTGATGGAAATGCCAAAACTTATAATAAAGCAAAAACTATAAGAGAGGGAACATACATACTGGTAAAATTCGCAACAAAAAAACAATATAAATATTTCATTGGAAAAGTAATTGCACTAACAGAAAGTGGTTTGAAAACTATGTTTTTAAGAAAAACACAGGATGGATCCTTCACATGGCCTACTGTAGCTGATACTTCTACAATTTTCGATTATGACATTGAAATGATACTGCCTGATCCTATTGAAAACCGACGTGGAAAACTTATTTTTGATACTAGTTTGAATAATTATTCTATTTCATAATGTTCTGCGTTAATAAAAATATTATAACTTTGATAAAAAACTAAGTATTTTTTTTTAAACACAAAAGTTTCTGATTTGGCTTGACTCTGTGCTTATTTACACTTGCCTCTTATTTCTTTCCATGAGATCATCTAGTACATTAATAGTCGATTCTACACTTACCTCGTTTATGGAAAGGTGCAAACCCGAGTGACCACACACAGTTTTTTATTTTTTTATTTTTTTACAGTAAAGTTACATCTATTTAACCATACCTTTTATAAAGCCAATTAGATGAACTACAAGTGAAATATAACATTTAATACCAATTTTTTAGTAGTTTTCCAGATATAAGACAACAAAAGTCAATTTGTCGGAAAATCGTGCGCACTTACCCCGCCTTACCTTATATATATATATATATATATATATATATATATTCCTTTTTATTTTTTATTCAAATTACCGAATATATGTGAACTAAAAACTAGGGAGCTAGCTGCCCTGGAACAAGTCCTGGCACTTAGTTGGGCAGCAGCAGTACATAAATGCTAATGGTCATATCGGCCGTGTTCAATTTTAATTTTAATTATATATATTTTTTTATTGATATGATTATTAGTGATACTTATGCATTGTAAATGAATTGTTGTAATGCACTGTAAATGAATGAATTAATTAAATAAATTAATTAATCTTGTTAGTCATGGCCCCCATATATAATATATATTTATATATTATATATGGGGCTCAGCCGAAAGGGCTACCTGCAGATCTGTCAAACGACACAAAATGCTTATAGCATTGTTGGCGCCCAACCAATTGTTTCATCACGAATATATAGTTGATGTCTGTGTTATTTATGACAGTAAGCTACAATAAACTTAACAAATAATGAATTGTGTGTTGTTACCGATCCCGAAAACTAATTTCTAGTACATCTAAAAATATATTAAAATGTAACTTACGAGACATTTCAAGGCAAGTCGGAGAGGACGAATCAAATTTTCAGGTGGTTCAGGATTGCTCGGTTTGACTTCAACACCAGTTATTATAACAAGAGATTCCAATGCGAATAGAAGCTCTTTGACGTTTTCAGTTGATAGATTTTCCTTATAGCTGCATGTAAAAGAAAAAAAACAGTATTCAACAAATTTGATAAATTAAGGATTCTCAGATCTAATTAGCATGTCTTCTTAGGCTGTACAAAACATGCTAAAAATGGGCCCTTTCAGAATATTTTTTGGAAAAAACTAATGATTCTACAATAATAAATTTGGTACCAAAATGAAGTCCATGTCTTCATCGTCAAATTATAGGAATGACATTTTGACGTTTGATGCAGTTTTTTCAAACAAAATAAACATTTACACACTGATTATCCGAAAAATTGCTAAAAAGCAGTATGTTTAGGGATAACTTTCAAGACAACCACTGAGTGTTTTGAATTAGAACAAACAATAGACAATAGCTAATTAGGCCCTCTTTAATTCAAGAAAGCTAAATTTTAGATTAACATCCTGATTTAGACGGGAAAAATATATGTAAATTATAAAAATGTACAGATGTTTGTGGTGAATTTGATAAAAACACAGAAATTTAAGTTTAACGTTACTTTATAAAATGGAATAATAAAATATTACTTTTAATTTTTCTGGAATTTTCTATTAACCCCAAAAGTTTCCAAAGAAATAGGGTAGTTATTTCATAACATGGTAGAATTCTTTTTTATCCTTCAAAGGTAAGGCCGCTCATTTTCTTAAGCACTGATCATTATTATTGTTGTTCTCTCATCGAACGTGTTAATAAACTGAAGAAGAAAAGTTTGGTAGCTTGTGTTAAGAGAGCTCAAAATGTAATATGAGTAGAGTAACAGTATATTGTGATATTCTAGAGAACATTACCAGCCCATGATGCAACATTAAGGTTCATGTTTATTAATTTTTGCTTGTGTTCAGAATATAATATGAGAGCTCAAAATATAATATGAGTATTGTACCAGTATATTGTGATATTCAGAAGAACATTAGCAACTCCTAAAGCAACAACAAGGTTCATGTTCATGTGCGCCCGAATATTATTAAAGTGTTTGGATTGCCGTATCACAAACCCTAGAAGCTTGAAAGAAGTTGTAGATAGTTGCCTAATGTGTTTCTTAAAGTTTAACTGGGGGTTGAAAAAAACTCCCAAGTCCTTGACTTCAGTCACTCTGGGAAGCACATATTCAGCGATGGAGTAATCATACATCAGATGAGCAGGCGATCTTGTGTATGTCATCACTGAACATTTGTTAATATTGAAGTGAAGAGCATTTGGAAGAGCTCGCAGGACTCAGCACTTCCAGTAGATAAAAATAATTTGACGTCATCAGCAAACATTAGACAATGTGGTGATGTGACAACTTTACTCAGATTATTAACAAATAAGTTGAATAACAAAGGCCCTAAGTTTGATCCTTGGCTAACCCCCGATCGAGTGCTGATATTCGTGGGAGCATTAGCAGCCTATGAAAAAACACCGCGGTTCATGTTGGTAACTTTTTGCTTGTGTTGAAAGCTCAAAATATAATTTGAGTACTGTACCAGTATATTGTAATATTCGTGAGAACATTAGCAGCCCGTGAAGCAACACCGAGGTTCATGCTATTCACAGCTGAACTGCAAAGGCTACGTAGTCCTTTTTTTGAAGATGTCTCCTGCGTTACATCCTCGGCAACTTGGGGATTGCTCATAACAGCGGCACAAATTGCAGGACTGTGTACTAAAATCTGAAAAAACAAAAGATTAATAGCAATGCAATGATTATTGATTTACTGATTACGATTCCGATTATATCGAAAATTAATCGCCGATTCCGATTATTGTACTTCTGAAATGATTCATTCGTCTTACATAAAATTGGGCAAAATATGACTATTGTACAGAAAATGGCTTCCGAGTCATGTTATTCATTTATACCTATATAAGGAATCTATTTATATGTATGTGTGTTATTAACCGCTGGAATGCTAATACCACTGATCAATGAAGGGCGGCCGATCTTCGTATTTATGCAATTATGAAATTATTGCAAAAAAAGTCACCTTCATTGAATAAGCCACCATTATATATTAGTATGTGTGCATTAATACCCCCTACAAAGATATTTCGAGGGTTGAAAACATGCCGTTGTGAGTTTAATTCATATGGCTAGCTTTCTAAGGGTTAACCTACTTATTATCACACATTTTTAAAATATTTTTTTTTATTCAAGTTTTATGCGGTATCTTAACTATATTTTTATTATTTATTCTAGACAGCTTTGCTGATATGTTCAGATCAGAACTTGTAAAACTAGTCTTAAACAATATTAACAACTTTTTTAGGTACAAATCGAGTCTGTTTTTGAAATTGATCGACAGAGCTTGCACTAATTTATTGCAATGGTATTTTATTTCACATGTCCAGCACTCTATTTTGCAGAACGTTCTTAAGATGATTAGATTTAAATTTTGCAAGGTTAAGTTTCTTGCTGTGTTCTTGAAGATTTGTATTGATGTTGTTTGTATGATGTTGAAACTTTAGGGTCAACACCCATCCGGCGGCCTCTACACATGAAGTACGAGCCCGGGCAGGACTCTGGCCTTAGGGCTAGTTTCCCCTAGAAATCAACCTTCTGGCGCTCCTGGACGGTCTGCGCACCGTGCGGCGTAAGCCAATCGACTGTGCACTCTGACTAACAGTCGGGGGAGTCTGGAAGCAGTACTGTTTCCTATAGAGCGGGGGTGGTTGCGTACCTTACAGCGACTGCTCTTGAAACGACCATCGCCTACCCGATCCTGGGTGAACAGCCAGGCAAAGGACGCCGTGGTCCGCGATAGATTCGGTATACACCGTTTCACCGCTTCGTAAAGGAGAGGAACGCGGAAGTGACCTCGAACTCGTAATTAATCGAGAGACCGGAGTAATCTGGTCGCAATTGGAAGTAAGGGCATGAGTGTAAGCCCGCTGGGTAGCATACCTGGTTATCCCGCGGATAAGGCGTTGGCCTCTTACGGGCATGTGGCGGAGCTTGACGGTGGATTGTTTTGTCTAAGTCTTCTGCGCTTATTCACGGGAGATAGAATGACTAATCGTTAAAACTTCCTGAGGTGACGGGTTCGCCCGTTGTAGTTGACAACTCTATTTGATGTAGAATTTGTAAATATTCTTTAACCCAGGTACATCGTAATAATTTGTGAGATATTTTTATGTCTCTATCAGGGCCCCTCTATGTTTTTTTTTTTTTTTAAATTAGTGAGTCCAAGTAATTCCTGGCGAACTTCATATTTCCTATTCTCTAGGCCTACTGGCATTTTGCTTGCCCTTAACTGCATTTTTTCCATGACATCTACATCTTTGCATAAGTAGGGGCTCCAGAGCTGATAGCCATACTCAAGAATAGGTTTCACAATTATGTCTTTATAAACACACTCTTTACAAATCTTCATAAACACCTCCATTGACAGTACATAGTGCTTATATTCTGTGCTTAAGCACTGCTGCACTGCACAAGTTTTCCGTGAGAAGTTATTAGTTCAAACAGTGTAAATCAATTTAAAAAGACTCGATAAACATACATACAGCCGACAAAATACAGATTTGGGCTCATCAGCACGAGCTGCCTGCTCAATAACTAATAATAATAATACATTCACATCACATTAAACACTTTTCGAAATCAACGAAGTATAGAAACATTACAAAAGACATATATTTTTACAAGCTTTTATTTACCTTGCAATGTTAGTTTGTTTAGGTCAAATATTGCAAGCTGAATTAGAACCACTTTCTCTTATCCTATGAAGTTAACATTTTACGTGTTGGTTCAGTTCCGATGACAATGCATTTTTATGGTGACCATGACGAGATTCAACACCAAGTATCGGCTACCGATAAAGATACTCTTCCACGGTTAACAGCACAGACACACAATTTTATATACGCATTCGATTATGACAGCCCATTTTAAATTTTACAATGACATGGCTGCTGCACCCAGGCATGGCCGTGCCCAGGGGGGGGGGTCCGAGGGGTCCGGACCCCCCCCCGAAATGAAATGGATTTACACTAGATAGAATCGACTTTCCAAAATGAAATAGATTTACACTACATAAAATCGATTTTTGGGTGCAAAAAATACATTAGGGGTATTCTGCTAAGCTATGTTATCGGGTTAAAATCGAGGAAGAAATAACAGCAGTACGATATTTCAGTGACAGTAGAAATCTATACGTTAACAGACCCTTGATGTCGGACCGACAAATCCCGCGCAGTCAAGTGTCAACTAGTAGAGTTGGACACTCGCATTCATCTCAGCGTCGTGCTTCGTCATATCATCAAAAGCTCTGTTAGCGGACAGCGCTTAGAACGTTTCCGAGAAATTTTAGGGCGTTCACGGGTATGTTTTTAAGTGTTAGTTTCATATCCATCCGTTCCACTCATATCGAAAAGAGCGTAGAGCTGTCAAAAGACTCAAGACTCAAATGTTTGTCTCCATCGCTTGAGTCAATTATTGGACGATTGGCATGGCCAGCGCCCTGCTATTAGACAATGTAACAAACGTTTGACGTACGTGATACGTCTAATGTTTGAACAGTTACCTAAAATAATTTTAAAAACTGATAATGACGACGATGTTGTTCCTGTTGCCGCGGCAGTAGTCAGTCAGTCATGTTGTTTTGCTGCAAATTACTCCAAAATAAAGCTAAAAGCCTAATAGGAAGTGGTGGATGGTGTGTATAAATAAAAATAGGACTATAATAAAAAAAAATCTGTAGGTTTTTAGGTTTGAAAACGAAAATGTTAGTTAGTAGTTAGTACCTACAGTATTTTCAGTGGCGGGCTTCTCCCGTCATAGTAAGGGTAATAAAATTGAATTTGAATTAGCCGGTCTTTTTTTCTTGGACCCCCCCCGAAAAAAAAATCTGGGCACGGCCTTGCACCCAGGGTTGGCTTCCGTCGAGTCGACTCCTTAACAGTCAACAGCACAGAAACGAAATTGTGTATACGCATTCAATTATGATAGCTCATTCTAAGTTTGACCACAACAGGGCTGCTGCACCCAGGGTTGGCTTCCAAAGAAGGGACTCCTCAACGGTCAACAACAGAGAAATGAAATTTTGTATATGCATTTAATTATGATAGCCCATTCTAAGTCTCACCGCGATAGGGCTGCTGCACCCAGGGTTGGCTTCCAACGAAAGGACTCCTCAACAGCGGTCAGCAGCACAAACACGAAATTCTGTATAGCATTCAATTATGATAGCCCGTTCTAAGTTCCACTATGACATGGCTGCTGCGCCCAGGGTTGGTTTGGAACAGAGCATTTCAATAAAAGCTCTGTTCCAAACCAAACCAAGTATCTAAAAATGTGTTTTTACTATTAACTTATTACCTGCATGACTTGCAGACACATTTCCAGCTGCGTGTGGTCGTGAGCACTAGCAACAAGTGGCAATTCCTTGATAGCCGCATCTGCAGGCCACAGAGTCGCAAAATCTGCGAAAGAATGTCAGAATAAAAATATGTCTGAAGAAAAATTCAAAAATTTTATAGTAATTAATCACTCACGGGCAAGCCTCCGCAGGCCTAGTAATGCGGCAACTCTGACATTGCGTTTTGCGCTACGAGCCGCTTGGAGAAGAAGCCAAACCTATAAATAAAAATAAATACAAATGGAGCTGCTATAGAATTCACCGACTATAGTCGGGCCAATTATAATACTATTATTACACTTCTGGGGAGTGAGCGGTGGACTCGACCGGCTGTGGTAGGTTTAGGTCAGCTATCTTGCCACATTGAGCGATCACCCTGCCACCCATTCCCTCCCCCTTCGAAGCCATAGAATTTGAGATGTAGAAATCGCAGTTTAAGATATCTTTTCGAATAAGGAGTTGATTATTTTCCTGGAGAGACAACTTCCACCGCGTAAACGTGAGCAGTGAAGCCGTTCCAAGTGATGTCATTTGCAATATTATAGTATTTATTTAATTTGTAGTTTTGGTCTTTTGGGATATTTGATTCCATCGAACAGTTAATTCTATAGGGAGTAAAGAGTTATATCTGGAAGGCAGGCTGTAAGCACGGATAAGCTCTTTGAAGCGAATATAAAACAATTGAATAATTCGTAAAATCCTAGTCAAGTTGCCAAAGTTTTTGCAAGGCGCTCTCAGCCATGTGTTGCCGTCAACAGTGATCAAGCTTGTACAAACGAGTTATGGCAAGAGACCTGCTTGTATAATAATTATCTTATCATAACTCATTATCGGTGTGATGTATGATGAATGAATCGGTATGATGAATAAATATCGCTTTGTATATTGGTGAGTAATCTTTTTGTGATTTTTCAATTTACAAAAAAAAAAACAGTTGTGTCACCCCAAGACTTTCCCGGCAAGTAGCCAAGGACTGATTTTATCTGAATATTAATTTCATAAACAAAATCAATGAGCTCTCTTTCGACCGGTGGACAAACCGGTTGGGTTCCAATGCAACCGCCTTGGGGAACGCGGTTCGTTTCTTGGCTAAGGGCGGGGTTGGGCCAAGCACCAATGGATGGCATTAATATTTGAAATAAAATGTATGGCGGATTTTAAATATTTCAGTGTAGCAAAATTTCACAATGTGATTTCGGCATAACAAAGCATCTATGTACAAAATTTCAAGTTTCTAAGTCCAATATTTTGACAATATTTGATATATGACTAGTGCACCCCTTGATGGACCGATTTTAACCCCAACGTTTTCAACTCTTCCTATTCCTAAATGATGCCTGCATGCCAAATTTCAGCTCAATCGGATTAAACATTTGGGCGCTATCGTGGAGGAATACACATACACACCGACAAACAGACAGACATCAATCTGGAAATGGTCTTAGTCGTCTCAAAAGGGCTGAAAATTGGTATTTCCGTCCACCTTGAAAAATCTGCGCGTTCACAATACTTTCCCCCCCAGATGGTTGGTTGGCCAGGAAAATTAAAGTAAGTGCCGATAAGAAAGTAAGTGCTACTATTGCTTAGGCAAATCGTTCAAAACCATATCAAATCGCCCCCCAAATCACTTTTAACTCCCAATTACCCCACAAGTGAATTCATTCGCCCACTGGGGGTGAATCACTGGTTGATAGGTACCAACTGTGAAACCCTTTTGGAGTTAATACCATTAAATAAAGATATGCAAACCTGATCTGGTATATGCACGACGGTATCGGATGCAATGGCAGTGAGAGCCGATATAGCTGCACACGTCGTGGCTTCCGCAGGATATCGAATCACGAGGCCGCGTAGTAAAGTGAGTACGCTTTGAGCTTTGATGGCTGGGAAAATAAAACATGTAACATTAACCCCTCACGTTGCGAGGTAAAAACTCACCTATCACGTTTGCGCGCGACATATTCGGGCAAAAAATCGACGCGAGTCAACGGCCTTGAGAAAAACGATCATAACTTATAAACCACTAAACGGATTAAAAAAAGATAAAGAGAAAAATGATCGCATTGAAATTTGACATATAAAACATTATAACCTTATCTCGTAAAACAATTAAGATAATAATGAATAAATATTACAAAATTGGCAAACTGAAAAAACTCGCCTATAAAACCATTTCGATTTTTTTGTCACAAAATACGTAAAATATGCAAAAATTCTAAATACAGTTATGTTCTTTATTAAATGCTTTACCAAAACGATATTTTTTTTTTACTTATTTGCATACAAAAATATTTATTTATTCAGCCAAGAAAAATTTCATGTATTCTCGTAAAAAAAAAAAAAAAAAATTTTTAATTTGTGACTACTTATGGTATTTTTTTATATGAAATTCTTTCAAAATAACTTTATTACTACATCACACTTCTTAGAAATCACACCAGAACTTTGAGCTTTGTCTGATATTATAGAAAAATCTAAAGTTTTGAGAGTTTCCGCGTCCGAACTTAATAATAAACTTTGAATGGTCATAATATAAAATTCGTTAGATTTTTTCAATTATATTGTCTTATCATAGACTTATTATATGTCTAATAACTAATTACTATACTCCAAAGAGTCACATTTCATCGAAAAACTATGGAAAATCGCACTTTATTCTCTCATAGTAATTATCAAAACAAGTTTCTTTGCGCGATTCATTTTACAAAACAAGATATAATTTTCAAAATACGCCTAATTATGTGATAACTTAGGATGTAAATGAAATAATACTTATTTTGTTAGTAAATTAAAGCGACATTACGTCATATTTCGCAATATATCGGGATATTTCATAAACATTACAAAATAATAACAACCATTTTTTCGCGAGCCGTTTGTTGTCGCGAAGTGTTTTCTTTAAAAATTCGTGAAAAACAGCAAATGGACTATCTCAAATAATTAATACTTATTCCGAATCTACTTAAAATGCATATTACTCACTGTTCTCCAGTAAATAACACTCAAAAACTGCACACACACACTTTTTATCACAAATTCCGCGGAGCCGTTCGCGGCCGTGCGAATGCCGACGGGAGACTAGGCGTTTGACGTCTATGCTAACTTTTTAAATTGCCGTTCGATTTATTCGCCGGTGGCCGCCGGATTAAAGATTATTTCGCCATCTCGTTCAGCCGTCAGAAAGCATAAAGTACGACGTGTCGAATCGTAAATTGCATTTTTCGCAGCGGCGAGCGCGATGTCCCGTAGCGGATGTTACGGATTTTAGGCGGCCGCCATACATGTCCCCAAATGGATGTTACGTGCCAAGCGGGTTAAATATAAAAGTTCTTATTTTAATTTTTCGTTTTCTTTCATCCTGGCTCCTGAATCTATGAGAAATAATCTATCCACTGAGAACCAGGAATTTATTTCTTTGAAGATTGCCGGAGGTAGGATTCGAGCATGTCAGTCCTTCCTGGTTTGCGAGCTATTTGACGAATAGAAATCAAGTTACAGATGGTGTTTGGACTAAATGGTTGGAATTTTGGTGATGTGGATCTTTACTGCCGCTTTTCGCTAGTGCGGGCGCTTTAGGTACCGAATATATATATTTTTGGTATCATCAGTATATTTTTTTACTCAAAACATGCACGATATATGATCAAATATATGTCTTAAAATAAATAAAAGAGCATTAATCTGAATTTGCATTTTTTTCCTCTATTTTTCATTGCTTTGTTAATCTTTCAGAGGGTTGATCTTCTTCTTAGGGTGCCTCTCCACCTAGTGAAGAATGGCAGTCAACTCTGCTTCCTTTATTTTGTCCTTTGTCAGGCAAAACAATTCGGCGACACTCGTAAACCCGGTGTATTCTCAAATGTTCCGCAACCAAAATTTCCGTCTACGGCCAGGTTTCCTCTTCCCTGTAACATTTCCCATCATAATGAGTTGCCAGAGTTCGTATGCAAAGGTATGTCGCACACCTAGGTGTGCAGCTTTGCGCTATTTGATGGTCTGCCAAAGCTTGCGTTTTTGGCCGTCATGTCGTAGAACTTGCTCATTGGTGACTTTCTGAGTCCAAGATATCAACGTCATCCGTCTGTATGCCCACATCTCGAATGCTTCTATACGTTTCCTGAGATCTTCCATAATAGTCCAGGCCTCACATCCGTATAGAAGTATGGGCCAGATGTAACACTGGAGGGGATTTTCAGGCTTCAATTGCAGAATATCACAAAAGAAGTTTGATAATTATTTTTTCAAAAAAGCAAAGGCATATTATTAAAAATAAAGCATGCAGACCGATTCAATTAACTCTTAGAATTCGTTAGAATTTTATGATAAAATTGTATTATTGAAGATACTGGTTTTTACAAAAACCCCTCAAATAAATTAGGCCTAGTGGTATACACGCACATCAAAAATCAAACCCTACAGGTTAATAAAAAGAGTGATAATGTTATTAAATGTCATAAAATTATACCTCCTCCGTGGACATGTCTCAATGCTCTGATTAATTTCACTCTTCTTTCACTGCAAGTAGATTCGCAAACCACCATGTCTGATAGTTTATTGCACATCGACGCAGCAAAAGTACTGAAAATAGTAAAACAATAATTGAGGGACGAAATAGAATCATATATGCAGGAAAAATACCTATTGTCTTTGGCGTTTATTGATTTTAGCTTATTTTTCCAACATTTTTATATGGATAATATAAATTTGATAAATTCACAAATGAAATGTTAAAACATTATATGTCTGTCCCCCTCTTTGATAAGTGCCTAACACTAGGTACATAAGTCGCAAATTCTCTCTCATTGTCGAATTTTTCTCGAGTTTATTTTTTACTGAAAAAATTTCAGGGGGGGACGCATCGGTGTCCCCCCCCCCCTGGATACATCCTTGCAGCTACAGAAACACACCCATATACGCATACGCTTTCCATCGCGTAAGATGTGTGAAATAAGGATTATATACATTAATTCTTTCAAACGCTTAGGTACTGAAATTAGTTTCTAAAGATCCCGCGCCTTTCCGACATTAACTGATTTCCCCCATTTTTGGTAATTTTTTTTTGTAAGTCACTTGAAAATAGACCCTCGGGTTCACTGTACTAACTTGGAATGCGCTGCGAACTGAGTGGTGGCATAAATGGCGGCGTCGACTTCGATAGTGTCGTGGCTGTCCAGGCCGAGGCGGATGGCGTGGTGGGCGTTCTGGCGGTCGCAGATGATGCCGGCCACGGCGCCCAGCGTCTGCAGCGTCAGAGCCCGCGCCACCGGGTCGTTGGAGTGCAGCACGCTGTACACCCGCCGCACAAACTCGTCCACGTTCAGGATCTTGTCCAGGTGCTTCTCGCTCTGCTGGCAGACGCGCAGCACCCACAGCCGCAGGAAATTGTTGCCCAGGCGGAAAACGTCCGCGAGCTTGAGGAAGGACGAGTTGATGAGGATGGGAAACGGGTATTTTTCGAAGAGGCGAGGAAATCTGACGATCGCTTCGCATTGTTCTCCCACTTTGCCGGAGCGAAGACCTGAAATCAAAAATAGAAATTATCGATACGGTCCTTTTACAACGGCAAGAATGACTCTAACACCGGCGATCCTTTCGAGATTGTGTTTTTTTTGGCCAAACCCGCGTCGCTGTATACGGACAGTAGCTTCTCGTAAAACATAATTGAAATAGAAGCATGCGACGTCGAGAGTTCTAAGGGCTCAAATATGGCCGCTGCTCCGCCGTCGAAAGATATTCAAACCTTCCAGAGATTTGCCAACCTCAACAACCCGCGAGTAACGCCAACCGAAGGCGTTCACCGAGATATATCCCTCTGCTCGATTCCCTTGCACCCTATCCCCGCATCGCCCTGCCACTCGAGAGTATGCTTACTGTTGAGTATAATACGCCCACTTCCACGAACCCAATAGACCTTTCATCGTTGTTTGTCAATGATGTTCTTTAGTAGCTTAAGGTGTCCACCGTAGATATACAGCGATTTGATTTTAACATAACCGGCTCCAGCCAAACTAAGTAACGCCTAAACTCTCTTCAAGTCCAAACGCGACTTTGGGATAACACTTAAACTGTCCCCATCGCTCTGTGCCAACTCCAGTCTAACCGAGACCTGGATTCTGTCCAATTCTAAGGATCTGATAATATCGAGGCATGCACAAATTGGCCACAGTGAATCAAATGGTTTACATGCTCGCATAGATTTCCATAAAAAGTTTCTTGGGGGAACCAGCGCTGGTCTAGGGTATGGCAGTACAACCGTGAGCGTTGTGGGCGTGAAGAAGTTACTTTTGCGAGGAAATTATGACAGTAACAGTATGGCTTATGCTGTTTCCATCCAATGTCAAACTGACTGACTGGAAAACAGTTAGGAATTTTTGCATTCCCCCTCCAATGCACTGAAAGATAATGATGTATGACTAGACACCAGAGATGCTGAAATTTTCAATTAAATGTCTTTCAACATATATTCCAAGTAACCTCGCTCGCTGGAGCTATTAATAGGATCATTCATGTCCCCGGAAACGGAAACCTCTTCATAAAATGTTTTCAAAGGCCCATCACCAAATGCAAAGATACGAAACCAGCTACTGTCAGTGTTGTGTGCACGGCAGAATTTCAGAATTTCAAAATGGCACGCTTCGTTCTCCACCTCACCGGTCTGCACAGTAATCGGTATTGTGACAGCAGCAGTATGTCGGTTGAAGCATTGCGGAAGCAATTTTTTGCATTAATTTTTGACTATGGCTGAATCAAAACACAGCTATCAGCGGAGATAACTGCTGTTGTGGCTATGGATAAACGGGATGGACATTTGGAGATGTCGACTACAACGGACGAACCCGTCACCCCGAGAAGTTTTAACGATAATGATCGTTCTGTCTCCCGTGGGGTGAGCGTAGAAGACTTTGGGACGATACAAATCTACCGTTCAGCGAAGCCAGGAACCCTCCAGAGTCCAACGCTTTACAGCGAGGCTCTAGGAAGGTAACCTAGTGGGCCACCTCGCCCCCAGGCTATCAGTTTTGGCAGGATATCTCCGCCTGAAATTAGCCTTCAGGATACATCCGTCGTTCTTTGGCCATAATGCCACTTATGATCGGGTGGCCCAGAGATCGTTTCAAGAGTGGCATGACAACGGGTCAATATCCACCCCCACTGCTTAGGAGACAGTGTAATTCCATAGTCTCCACACTCCTTCAGTAATTAGTCGGAGTGCACAACCGAATGGCCAACGCCACACGGTGTGCAAACCATCCAGTAGCACCGGGAGGTGTTCCTTCAGGGTAAACCGATCTACCAGCTGCGAGGCCTGAGATGCGAGAATCCTACCAGGGGTAACTTTCACACGAGGAGGCTACTGAATAGGAGCTGAAATGTGAGTTGGACCGACCCGGAAACACAGTAAATCTTATGGACCAAGCTCCACGAAATCGTTCGCTACCAGAGGGGATGGACAATAATTATTATGAACTCAATCGGATATTTAAAAGGCATTTTCAAGTTTACACTGAAGAATATTTTATATCAGCGTTGATAATATTGGCCTTGTAAAAGTAACTAGTAAATTGGTACTACATACCATAGAATTTAACCAAGTAAAGATCCGAGTATTTATGCAGTTTAGCAACTCTTCTATATCAAAGATGTTTTAACGTTACCCCACTATATTCATCATACTGATTCCGAATCTGTAAAATTCTTTGCTGTATCTCTATGCATACGAGAGATATATGCGTTTGAAGATGCATCAAACCCCTAAATGGTGGTAGGTTTAGTTAGTTTAAAAAAAACAATTCTTAAACACCTGTATGGCAGTATGTTAGGTTAGTTTTTTTTAATATGCTTCATAAAACACCTATTTGGCCGTAGGTTATGTTAGTTGTTTTTAATAATATTGCAGTTAGCTAAACTGTATTATATAGATGAAAGATTATTACAGATACGGAATCAGTGTGATGAATATAGTGGGGTGACTTTAAAATATTTTAAAGTTAGAAAGAGTTTGCTAAACTGCATAAATTTCAATATTAACTCTTTTTGAGGATATCGGTAAAAACGATTATGGATCGCCGGCACACCAATCACCTATGCGTATGCGAGGAATACAGCCATCCAGATAATAAAACCAATGGCGCTTGCGGATCTACGTCCATACAACATAAATTTCTTTTGTACAATCTTGCGGCGACGCTATGGCCCGTATGTTTGTCATCAAGTTCTGCGAAAGCTTAAGAATAGGCTCGTCAATCTTTAGATACCTTTATCCAGTTCAGTGAGGGCGGAATTTGCATCCTGCTCAGGCTCTCCGAGTATCAAATCATTAAAGGCGTTCATAATACCTAAAATTATATATTTTTAAACACAAATAAACACCGTTCTACACCGTTTAATAATATAAAATGAAGCTGTTGTGACACATAACCTAAAAAGCCGGCAATACAACCATTTGACTTTTGTTGTTTGACAGTAGGTAGGAATGGGCAACGAGCTACAATCGGCCGCGGTTAGCGATTCGATTCTTTGCAAATCGATTCTGATTTGCGAGTTTTCGGAATTGTTATGGCGCATCCACACGCTTGCAAATTCAAACGTGTGGATCTGGCGTTTGGCTTGGCCCGTGTATTCTTGCAAGCACTTTCTGCCGATCCGATCGAGTATCGGCTTTGTGCGCAAATCAAAGGAAGCTTGTGGCAAACTTTTGCGAGCAATCCAAGCGTTTGTACAAGCGGCTTGTGGCAAGCGTGTAAATGCATTCCTATATACACGTTCAGGCTGGTATTAGTTCAGTCCGCGAACTGACTGATGAACTGATATAAATTATTAAAATGTATATAAATCCACCAGTTCAGTCCATCAGTCAACGCGATAAACTCCCGTCAGTCTGAACCATTGATTTTATCGTGTAATATAAAATCAATGGTCTGACCAAGGTCACGGACTGAACTGAGCCAGACTGAACGTGTAAACGTGCCAGACTGAACGTGAACGTTAGGAATGTGTGCGTAAAACTTTTTTGTAGGTGTAGGCGCTAGCAGCGATCACTGGTGGCCCATCCAGCGTGAGAAAACAGTGTTAGTTAAGGTCCCAACTTCTATAGTCTGAAGGTCCCAACTTCTATATTCAGAAGTACCATAGTATACCATGGTAGTAGTGCCTTCCCATCGAAATATTTCCTACCTACCTATGATCTCATTGAACTATTGTGTCGTCAGTTTGATGCCGTCATTTTTAATCATTTTATTTCTATTGACATACCTACTGGGTTCCTCGGTCTTCTTCTACGTTGAAATGAAGATCCTTTCGAATTAATTACCTATTTTTTATCAATTTACCGGTAATAATTTCTTAAATAAAATAAATAAATATGACGTGCAGTAGTTTTTAAAATAGTGACTGCTTCGCACTTTGTGCTAAGTAAAATGCTTAATTTATTCATCAAGCTGTTGACAGAGTCAGCACTCATCACTTCATCTGGCAATGTATTCTAAGCATCTACTACACGATTTGTTAAAAAGTGTTTCCTGGGGATCGATGCTGTGTCTACACAGTTGTTTGTTAGTGTTCGTGGTTTACATGTTCTCGAGGTTGGCCACACTATTATAACCGTGTAGGTATCATTTTGTATGTGTCTATTAGATCTCCTCGCTGCCTACGTTTCTCTAATGTTGTTAGACGGATTTCTTTCAGTCGTAGGTACTTCTTACGGTGCGTTTCTCAGAAATAGAGCTGACTTCGTTGCTCTCCTCTGATATCATTCCAGGTGCTATAAATCTTTTTAAAGTACGGATTTCCTACTTGGTAGGAGTATTCCAGATGCGGACAAACCTCAGTTTTTGTGTAATCAATGGTTTTATAGAGTTTGAGGAAAACTTGCTGGTGGTAATAGATTTTTTTTTCATATAGAAGTGAATTTGCTAACTTAACTATATCGATTTATGGGGTTTCCTATTTGAGGTTCTAGGATATAGTGGGGTGACAAGCCTCTGACAAGGTCTTTCTGGGTCATAACTAGCTGTATTTTTCCTCCTCAATCGTATATCTTAGCCGTGGATTTCCAGACGCAATATGTGGAACAGAATATGTTGAATTTATCTGGATTGAGAAAAACCAACCATTCCTTGGTACACTGCACTGTAGAGTAGATGCTGTCCTGCGTGTTCTGGTGAGCTATAAGTGTGTTCGCGAGGAACGTAAAATCCAATTCCATAATTGCTTTTAAGTCAGTAAGGATTATACCCATGGGCGCAGCCAGGATTACTTTCAGGGAGGTGCATCTGCATCTACGCACTATACCTTACTATTACCTAATAAAATAGAAAAGAGTAGAGGAGTACACTAAATTTAATGACAAGGTGATGAACAAATTTGGACAGCAACCTACACGCTTTAGTTTTTATCCAAACAAAAACTCAATAAAAAAAACTTAATCTTTATATGTATTTTTTTCCGACAGGGGGGTGCCAAGTGCACCCCCTTGCACCCTGCTGCCGGCGCCCATGATTATACCAAATACAATAGAACCCAGCTCTGAACCCTGGGGGACTCCACTGAGGACTATGTGGTTCTGAATGACATTCTCCGACTCTCACTGTGATCGTCCTCCCAGTTAGTCAATCTTGCATCCACGGCAACAGATTTTCACGGATTCCGTGTTCTAAGTGTTCAACCTTGTGAGATGTTTTATTGGTGCACGGTTAAATGCCTTTTCGTAGTCCAAGTAAAAAACATTATTACTGATGCCATAAAGTCGTTTGTCCGTCTATCGAGGCATGTTACGGTTCACCATCGTTGGGTCAACCCATGCTGTTCATCAATTATTACTATTTCTTGGCTCAGGAATGATCTAATTTCATAAGATCTGATCTGGATTTTGTCCAAGCGGGAAGTTGACGCGCTCGAAGTTCACAATGTACAAATACTTTAGAGTAGGCGATGACAAAGTCACCACTCCGAGCTCCGTAGCCGGGAGAACACTGCATTTAACACATATTATCCGGTCGGAAACATGGCATGCTATTTCCGGGTTTTTGTCATCGAATTTCTGAATTTGCTTTTTGCATTTCAGGCAAGTGGCCATTTTATCACATACTACTACTAATTTATTTTATTGGGAATAAAGTTTTTGTTAAATTAATCGATAAAAAACGGGATTGGTTTATATTGCGAATAGGTTTTTGTTGATATTATCGAGTTTTGTGATAAATCCAACGATTCTCACCGGAAAACACTGCAGCGTCTTTACTAAGGCTCCATGTTTACTGGTACACAAGGTTTATACAAGAATCATTCTATTCAAGATATATTTTTCAATTATAGCTAAAAAGTGCTTGCTTTCATATAAAAATATTATTATCAATATGCCTATAATGTAACGTATATTAAACATGTCTCTATAGAACCCTATTTTAAGATATTTTACGCTTAGAGACTTCTTCGACATGTACAAGATACTTAATTCTGAGTGCCAACTACGAGTATACTCGTAGTTGGCGTTCGTAATAATATTTTGTTACTATACAAATATGTGGCAGTGCTTTATGCTTCTTAATGATCAATATATGGTATTATTAGATGTTACAATCATATAATAAGATTGAATTTTCATACCAGAATCGTGAAAACTGCTTTGGCAGTCAATGCGATAACATATAATGCTTTTAAACCGATTTTGCAAAATTCAAACCGACAATGTCCTTCTATTTGACTTTGATCCATAAAATCGACATGTAAAAATGTTTACAATCATCCATTGAATTCGACAGTGTTGTCGATATCTAAATATGTCGAAAATTAAACACTAAACTGAAAACGTGTCGGAAACCCATTTGGTTCATTTCGTGAACACAATGGCGGCGGCGGATTAGTTGGCGCGGGGGCGCGACGAAACAAAAGAAAATTTCCCGCCATTCTCGTTGACACGGCAAATGAGAAAATGATTGATATGGCCGAACAATGGAGGACTGGTTGTTGTTTGCGATGCTTTTCACAACAATTTATTGCTTCGGGGCGCGATTATTTGGGCAGGCAGACGGTCAGAACCGTCGGCCACAGGCCACTCTGAAAGTATTATTGGTTTTCTTTTAGACATCCAATAACATAGTGAGTCAGGCTACGGAGGTAGGAGAACTGCGCTTCATTCGCACATGCCTGTGCCGTTTCGTAGTTTAATATAAGTAGGGACGTCTCGTTATTTATTTATTTTAATGGTCACTATCGAAAGCTATTTTCATTGCTACATTATATAAACGATAACCAATGGCGAGACATTGAGTGAACACTTCATATATATTTTTATTCAGCGCAGCCCAACCAGTTCCAGGGCTATATATGAAACATTTTCATATACATAGATCAGTAAAGGAGATTTAATAGTATTTTTTTCATCAAAACGTCGCTCTTTATGTGAGTACATGCCAACAAGCAAACTTTTCAGGGCATGGAAAAACCGAATAACTTCGTTCTCAAGGTGTTTTCGCATCTTGATGATTGCGCAAATAGGACAAATATTTATTAAAAAAATCTTATTTTGCTGTACTAACGATTAAAACTGCCAAAGAGGTTGTTTGCGAGGAATTACCGATATGCACGTAAGAGGCATCACCGGATAAAATAATCAATTCAAGCCTACGAGATGCCACTGCAATGAGAATAACAAGAAAATTAGGCAAGCCGAACCCTTGGGACATGAACAGAACGATCCGGAGCGTGATTTTACACCAATAACAATAAAAAAAGCAAATTCGAATTTTTGGTGCGTACGAGGTCTCACATAGATCGATGATATCAGCTTATATACTATTATTGAATAGATCTCATTAAAGTGTAATTGTTTTTATGTTTCTCCAAAAATATTTTCCATGAACGCAACATCAACGTTTCTCGTATATAGATTTGTTCGTCTCTCAAAAACATAACTGGCACAGAAAAAAAGGATGAAAAAAAATCCTTTGACCCCTACATAATACCTACTACCTACCTAATTGAAAATAAAAAAAATCATTTTGTTCTCTATATGAAGTTTATTTGTCACATACATTTAGATTTATTTTAAGTACCTATTAGTAAATTTATCTTTTTGCATTGATTACCTTAATTGATTTGAAAATCTTTGATTGGCTATGTCGATAAAAAGTTTGATATGAATTTATTGTGTTCTTCAATTATATTTTAAACATTTTCTGCCATATTTTTGTTATGCGCAATCCTCCCTATAGGCTATAGGTATGCCCATTGTTCCCTCAAGTTGGGAGGATTGGGCACTTTTCCCGAGGTTTATTTTTTTATTTTTTTCTCTTAAACTGAAAATATTTCTGTTTTTGTGATAATGTATAAAAGAAGCCAGATGTATAGGCCAGATGTAGGGGACTTCCCCTTATTTTTCTATAGTACAGGCAAAACTAAGAAAAATAATGAAATAAAAATAATGCGTTGATTAAACTTTGGTCAGTGGAATTCAAGATCCGACGAGTACATAAGAGTAGCAATGGTGGACATAGTTTTTAAGGGGAGGGAGGAGAAAATGCGAAAGAAACAATTGTTGATGATTTAGGTCATAAGGGTGCCGTTTTCTATAAACGCCGAATCAAATGGGAACTATTTTCAAGACGAACCAACTTTAAGAAGACATTTGCCGGGTTTTATGACGTTTAATGAAGTAATTCTGCACTTAAGAGCTAGCAACTGCGACACTCAGCGTTTAAAGTAAAAGTACCCTACTCGACCCTAATCATCAACCATTGACTTTTTTGGCATTACCCTCTTCCCAGTGAAAACCATGTCTCTCTTAGGGGCTCGTCGAATCTTGAATTCTACTCCTACTAATGACCAAAGATTTTAAGTTTGGTGAACTATGTAAACGCTAATGCGTTCTTGAGCTACATCATTGCAGGTTAAGTGTGGTGTCAACTTGTCCGAAATCATTAAACATTGATATTTTGCATTCCCCACCTTCCGCGTAAAATCCATATTTCTGTTAGGGACTCGTCGAAACTTGAATTCTACTCCTACCCATACCCATCGATTTTCAATTTGGTGAACTATGTAAGCTCTAATGCACGTTTGAGCTACATCGTTGCAGATCAAGTGTGGTGTCTATTTCACTGATATCATTAAACATTTATTGTTTGCATTTCGCCATTCCCCGTAAAAACCATGCCTTTCTTAGGGACTCTTCAAATCTTGCATCCTACTCCTTCTCATACCCATCGTTTTTCAATTTGTTAACTATGTAAGTTCTAATCTACGTTTGCACTACATCGTTGCAGGTCAAGTGTGGTGTCTATTTCGCCGATATCAATAAACATTTATTGTTTGCATTTCCCCATTCCCCGTAAAAACCATGTCTTTCTTAGGGACTCGTCGAATCTTGAATTCTGCTCCTACTCATGCCCATCGATTTTCTATTTGGTGAACTATGTAAGCTCTAATTCAAATTCGAGCTATATCGTTCGTTGCAGGTCAAGTGTGGTGTTAACTTGTCCGAAATCATTAAACATTGATTTTTTTCATTCCACCATTCTCCGTAAAAACATGTATTTGTTAGGGTCTCGTCGAATCTTTCATTCTACTACTACTCATGCCCATCGATTTTCGATATGGTTAACTATGCAAGCTCTAATGCACTTTGAGCTACATCGTTGCAGGTCAACAAGTGTGGTGTTTACTTGACTGAAATCATTAAACATTGGTTTTGTGGCATTTCTCCTTCCATGTCTCTTGTCTCTCTGAGGGACACGTCGAGTCTTGAATTCTACTCCTACTCATGCCCATCGATTTTCGATTTAGTGAACCATTTAAGCACTAATGACTTTTGAGCTACATCGTTGCGGGTCAAGTGGGGTGACCTTCCCTCTAAAAACCTTGTATGTCATGACCGACTTACCTACTCATTCATCGACGCCGAGCCGAAACCACTGGGGCCAGAGATTTAAAACTTCGCAGGAAGGCCTTCCGTGTACCTTAATCATTCATGCTTTTGCTGACCGCCATCGCGCTATTCCACCATCTACCATATTACGACATACAACAAAAGAATAAGGGGCTCTAATCCAGTATTGTTCCAGCGGTGTCACACCTTGGCCAGGCGGGCGCACTGTTCCGGCTAATTGCCCTCGGCTACCGAGGAAGATTATCCACCCCCAGATTTGCACACAGTCCTTCCGCTCGACACACTAATGCTCTTGGACCGTTGTCGGGGCACGCGCTCTTCGCCTTATAATAACAACAAATCATTGTATTCTGGAATCGATTCGCCATTGTGAAGAATCTCGTGCCTTCAGTGGAGCGTTGTTTGACCACGCCGGCCAACTGTCCCGCAATTTGATTTGGTCAACTGTCCCACAAGATGTTGTGTTTTATTTTTATACGACTGCCCGACAAAAAGGAGTGTAATGTGTTTAGGGTTCATCTATGTGTATATTCCGTTTCATTATTCCACTATAACTTCTAAACGCTCATACCGATTTAAAAGCGTGTGGTATTGTTAGAACAGTTATGTCATCCTGAGTGTCATAGGGTACCTTAGCCGCAAATTATCAGGTAAATAGTAGTTTAAATGTCTAAATCTCCAAATTTCTATAACTTAACATAAATATGTCGTATTTAGTGTTAAATAAAAGGTCTGATTGAGTACATTCCGTAAATATACATATTTATGGAAATTTGTTTATATAATATATGGAAAAATTCATAAAACACAAATATTTCATTAATAAAACAGTAATAAAAATAATTATAAATACAATACTTCACTTTCTGTAACGGCAATCGTGTTTTTTATTGTTTTAAATATATTTACTTGTTAATTCAAATCGATTTAACCTAACGTTGCTAACGTTCCTAAACTTCTACGGTAAGCTAACGTTTCAACTTTTTGAAGATCATTTTTTAAATGGGTTTTTTAATAATAATTTTATTATAGTTTAATTAAAAATGTTGTATCAATGATAGGAAATGTGGGGTGTAACTTAAAGATTACTAGTACAAAAATAAATATGTTTTTTTTTCTTTTTAAAGGTTATTAGTGTCGTAAGAAAAATCATACATTAAAAGTTCAAAATAATCATAATCTTTTATTGTCGACTATTCTAGTTCAATTCTATTCTACCAGTTTATATCCGAAAGTTTTAGAAATTGTATGATTGTATGTATTAACGAAATAAACCAATACAAATATCACGTCGCTTGTCTGCTCAGAATCATGAAGATCCCCTAAATATTAAAAACTAATATGATCACAGAAGAGCGGGCCGGGCCAACAATAATAATATGTCCATTATGGCGCATTTAGTACGGGAACCCACTGCAGTTATGTTTCATCAAAGGGCGCACGAATCAATCAATGTGTAAAGTAAATTATGTCGAGTAATACTCTCACATCCAAGTCGAAGCAAGGAGAAATCGTAGGGAAAAAACTTTAGAGTATTTGTTTTATGAAAGCTTCTGTTGTATTGAAAGAGCAAGACTTTACGATGAAAGTAATTAAGTATATGGATACATCTACTTTTAAAAAAAAACCTTTAGCCTAATATTCACTCTTACCTAACTTTCATACTGTCATTATATCATATTGATTCCAAAAAATAATCTAACGAAGCATAGACAAAACGATCTAAATCGGTTTTAGACCCAAACATGTTTTTTTTAATCGATATGCATTGGGCCATTCTATCGTTTGGTAAAACTATTTACTACCAAAACGACCTAGAATCCTTATTAAAATGAGGCAAAAGTCATTAATTTCGTTCGAAACGATCTATCGCTAGTAGAAAATGGTTGATTATTTGGAACTAAAATGATTGTTTTTCAAAATGATCTAAATCCTATACTAAATCATAATCCGTAAAAATGTTTACTTTCAAAACGGTATAAATATATTTTTTGGCACATTTTCTTGTTTTTGTTGTGGTATCTCAAAATTTAATACGTACCTAATAGAAATTCCACGGTGTATTAGGTACTTTTTGTAAGAAGTTCAATTTGTAGAATGAAAATGTTTTAAATCTGTTAAGATGTCTTTTGACAGGCCAGTGCGGAACATTTGGCGCGCGAGTCAATCTCGAACTTCAGTTGTATGTGTTTATGTAAAATATTTATTAGGACGTTTAAGATTCGTGTGGGTCGTGTGCCCGATGACGTGGTGCAATCTTCCATGGGCTCTCCAATTGTTGCAGCACGCGTCGTCGCCCGATTTGTGGGCAACGCCGGGAAACTCGATCCTCGGCAGCGGCGGCTTCTGTGCTGCAATTAGTGAGCCGAGTAATCGAACGAAATTAGGATCCGATTTCACGGCCCAAAATGCCTAGGGAAAAAATCGACAATTTGCCCGTCGAGCCGCCACTATAGCGGAAGGGTGACCATTGTTGAATGCTAATTTTTTGTATGAGTAGACTTCGGGACATGTGCATGGTGAGACACCCCGGTCAAATGCCAATGCCAGAAACTGAAATTGTTGTACTACAAAGGAAATTAAGGACCAAACATTTTGTTGATACACATATCTTAAAATAAAATTAAAAGAAAAAACTTTTTCCAAAACAAGCTTTACTGTCCATCAGGCAGTTCTAGTGGCAATCTCCCGGCTCCATCTTCAGACTCTCGTCATTATGTGTAATGGAAAGTACTCATGAAAACAAAACAAACGAGCCTAAAGTCGACTATTTTAGCACTTTCCATCAGGAAATTCCAGTGCAATCTTCCGACTCCATCTTCAGACCCTCGTCATCATGTGTATTGGAAAGTACTCATGAAAACAAACGAGCCTAAAGTCGACTATCTTAGCACTTTCCATTAGGAAATTCCAGTGGCAATCTTCCGACTCCATCTTCAGACCCTCGTCATCATGTTTATTGGAAAGTACTCATGAAAACAAAACAAACGATCCCAAACTCGACTACCTTAGCACTTTCCATCAGGGAGTTCCAGTGGCAATCTTCCGGACATTCCAGCCAATCCATTTTCAGACCCTAGTCATCATGTGTGATGAATGTTCTCATGATAATAAAACATATTAGCCCAAATTCGACAGTTCTACCATTTGCCTCTTACGGGCATGTGACGGAGCTTGACGGTGGACTGTTTTGTCCAAGTCTACTGCGTTCACTTTAAGGGAGATAGAACGAGCAATCGTTAAAACTTCCTGAGGATTTTTGTTCGGGTTCGTCCGTTGTAGTTGACAGCTCTATTTGTCGTACCATTTGCCATCAGGGAGTTTCAGTCTCTACATCCAGCCTCCATCATCGAATCAACTCGATGATACCATAATATTACATTATCACCGAACTTATGAACATAAGTATGGTATGCTAATTTTCAGCTCAATCGGATATCAGTAAGTGATTAAGTGGTCAGTAATGGTTTGCAAATTTTGAAACGGACAACTTACATACGAACATTGCAAGTCAAAATAAGGCTTGGAATAAAGTGCGTTACTCCGTCAATTTCAACCATTGTTTATGAAATTCGAAACGCAAACTCATAAATAGGCATGTTAAGATTATGTAACCACATATTGAGGTATGTTTACAGTAATATTAGTCATATATTTTTTGTATGTTGGTATAACTCTTTGTGTTTGTGTATTTGTATTATGCAAGAATGAATGGTTTTAACTTTATTCCAATTATGTAACCGAACGTCATACCTGTCAGCTCGCAATATGCTAAGTTAAATATCAGCATCTCTAGATACGGGCGTTCTTGCTCAGTTAGGTATGTGATGAGCCAACGGCTATGGGTTCAACTTGTTTTTCTGCACGTTTTACTGTACTGTATACCGAATATCATAGTCATTCGTCTGTAAATCATGTTGTTTAAAATAAAAAAAAAAAAAAAAAACAATCCTAGTAACCTATAGTACCTACATAGACATAGACATAATAATTTGGAATCTTCGTATTACCGGTTATCAATTCCTAGTAGATATGTATCTACATACTTGAAGGAGGTTCCAAATATATCATTACTACGTTCATCTTCAGTGCGTCAGAGTCACAGCTTACAAGCAAATCTATAGTTTGTTTGTTTCTACATTTTATTGTGAAATTTCATAATGGGCGGGTTTATTACTACTATGAAGCATATGGTTGATTATTACTACTATTAAATTAATGGTTTTCTGTAAGAAATGGTTGACTGTAAGGTATCGTTATAGCGATAAGTCCGCCATTTGTGCATAAATTGTCCTTTTTTTTAAACCTAAAAACATGTAATATTAATTAAGTATTGTTTTTATAGCACAATAAAGTTATTCTATTATATTCTATGAACTGTTTATATATATGCGTGCATGTAATAAGTGTGTATGTGACCGGAACGGAACGGAAACTGGTGACCCAGCCGGAAATAAACCCGGAATCTTACAATGTAAAATCAGGTGACCTAACCACTATGCCACCGATACTTAACCGTCGGAATGCTTATACCACCGATCGGTGGTTTTCCCGTTGCAACAGCTCGCGGGCGGCCGATCTCCGTATTTATGCAATTATGTTATTATATGCGAAAAAGTCGCCTTCATTGAATGAGACACCATTATACATTAGTATGCGTGCACTAACACCTCCTACATTTTTTAACGAGGGTTGAAAACATGCCGTCGTGAGTTTCATTCCCATGGCCAGCTTTCTAAGGGTTAAACATATACTCTTGCTTAAGTACCTAATGCTCCAGCACCTGCTTTCATTCTATAGTCAACAGTGCGGAGTGGTTCAAGTTAAGTTCCCATGGACGATGCTTGAGCAACTCTTGGAAATATCAAACGCGACATTCCTCTGGTTCTTCGTGTTTATGGAGTATTTCTGCATATTTTATTTAATTTCAACGTGTTTTTATTGACCATCGCCTTTGATTTTTGAATTTGGTTTTTTGATTATTAGATTGAAAATATTGTGGATATTTTAACGACTCGGCAGGATTTCGATCGAAACGTCAAAATACACAGCAAAATGACTGCCGATTACAAGGTGTATTTTTTTAAAAATGGCAGGCAATGACTTAAAATGTGCAATTTACCCAATATGTTGAAAGAAAGCACACAATCAAAAGAATTTAAACAGTGAAATATAAAAAAAATCTTCTTAACACGAAATATACAAATTTAGTAATTTATTTAGGAGCATTTTACGAACGAGAAATATTCTTCGATTGATGGCCATTGCTTTTACGTATATTTCCAGAAGAAACGGCAAGATTTCCGTCTGCTGAGATATGATACGTCTTATTATAGAGAAGTCGACTGTCTATGTCTATTGAACACCGCATTAGCTAGTGCTCGAGCAATGTTTTGTTAAGGAATGCTCAAATAGACTCGAGTATTACTGCGAAAAAAACAGTTTTGCTTGTCGAATCCTGACCAAATATTGTCTATTCATTGGTCACAGTGTAATTGTTATATGTTTGTAACTGCCCCATTGACCTAATATTAATTGACTTTTATTTCGACCTTAATAGATCACTTAAACGACGAAATTTAATATTGGTGGAATTCAACGGCAACCCGCAGAAAGGAAGCGTTAATATGAAGTGTCTCCATTAGTGAATATTTTTTTTTTCATTTAAAAAAAAATATTAGTCTTTTAGCTAAGTTATAATTTAAATCGCTAAATAATTTAAACATCAATTATATCGCCATGGAAATGAAAAGGAAAATAACTATTTTGATTACGTTTTCTTTGATTAAATATCAGAATTTTCTGCCTCTGCATACGCCAATCAGCATGTTGAGCTACGCTCGGCGTGTTTAAACAACCGCTAAAATCCCAAAGTGGTCACAGATGATCTTTCCCTCACAACTCAAAATTGCAAATATAGTTGGACACCATCATATTAGTTTTTTATGTATTTATTTTTATTTTGTATTTTTTTATTTATTCTTAATTTTAACATTCAACTTACATGCACTTCTGACATTGTGATTACTTTATGACTATTTTTATAACTATGGCTATTTTCAACTCCCCTTATTTTTAATAATTATTACGGCTTTTCATTTGGTATTTTGAAATTTTCAGGTCTGTACTGTCACTTTTTATTATTTTTTCAGTTTTGGCAGCGTAATAAAAATAACACGTAACCATTTAAATTTCTTCTTCATTAATTTAAGAAAAAGAAAAAATGTTTTTTTAACGTATTTACATGTATTTTTCTCTACGTATTTAACGACCCTATGTTTATGGAATGTCCGCCCAAGCACAAGCTTTGCTTAGTTGGGCGACATATAACAGAGGTCATCATTTATCAATTAAGTTTTTAATTTCTTGCTGGGTAGTTTATTTGATGTTTCCTTATTGTAATTTGTAACATTTTTGTGTAAATTGCTTAAATAATAAAATAAACATAATAAAAGGTCTAAAAACAAAAATAATCCAAAATATAATGACACGAATCATCGGAAAAACAATCAAATAAACCAATAGCCTAAATCTAATGCAACGAATAATAAAAAAAATAATATACAAAATAATCAAAATCAGACAAAATAATACATAAATGCTAAATAATCAGAAAAATAAACCGACGTAATACGCGTGCATACACGTGCAAAGTTTCAACGCGATCAGACAAAACGTTGGATTGTTACAAAGGATTCTTATACATATATATCACACGCCTCTATCTCATGCTCCCACGCTCCCGCCTCCCCCTCTGCATGACTAAATTTTGCTTTAAGTATAGATAAAAACTGTGAATTCTGCTTAAACGACTGAAAAGTGTAGTGAGGGTGGGTTTTTGTAAAACAAATGAATTCAGTATTTTCCCCCTTGTATTACAGGATACGTGTGCAAAGATTTATCCAGCGGATAAAAATCTGGAATTGTTTAAAGAATATACAAACAAATATACACACATCCTTTTTCTTAAATAGATTCAGCGTTCTTATTGAAAATTCCAAGTTTTATAGGGAAAGTGGGTTACACCTACCTGCACTACAATGTACAACCGATAATTTAAATTTTACACACTTTTCTAATACATATTTTAAAAAGCTACAATAGTTATATGGAGATAGTAGGAGAATAAAAAGAATTAAAATAATACACATCCGCAGATTATATTACTTATCTTAAATCCCGATTCATGGAGGAGAAGAATGAGTCGAAAGAGATCCCGAATGATGGGGATTATCTTTACACAAAACGGTTATTGTTGTCGTTGACTATGTTGCCTTTTTTTTGTGAACTATCGTAGATTTTCTCTTCGGCTGATAATATTGTGGACGCAGCTCGTGGCGGACCAGTGGTTCTTAAAATATGATAGCAGCAGACAAATGACTACTTAGATAGAAACCTTTGATAAGCTAGCTATAAAGCTGTGAGACTTGAGAGCTAACTCTCATCTGAGAACCATTCTTGAGCTCTTCGGCGTTGTCAGCAATGTTTGATGTTGCGGATTTGAAGATCCTGCTTTTTAGTCGAGTATACCACTTCTGAAAGCCAGCAAGTCGTTAATGGGGTGTGCCATTCTGCTATAAACTCCATGCTACGTTGATTCTCCAAATAATGTTGGGTTTGGCGTTAGGTCAACTTCTTTGCAAAATCTACAAATTTCTATGCTCTTCTTCTTCCTCAGCCTGGTTTGGTCCACTCCTGGACGCAGGCGTCTTCCTTTTTCTTACATGTCTGTCGGTCAGCTGCTGCCCTCAGCCAGTTGACCGATGATAGCAGCTACCAATTTCATCATCAGCAATGCCCACTGTAATGTGACCGATGAAAAGTTAATTCTCCTTTGCTCTCATATTTTTCGATGGAAGGTTTCTGATTTTCATTTCATTTGTGTTTGTTCTGGAATTTAATTCCAGCGTTTCGATTTCGTTCTTCTGTTTCAGGTTCTGATTTGTACTTGCGAAAATTGACTGCGTTTTCTTTACCTTGCACCCCATGGCACATCAGAGTTTCTTGTTCTCTGCTGCCACTGTTCTTGCTTTAGGGTATTTATTTAGATTCCAAACAAGCTTCGACTGATATTGAGAACTGACAAATACTACGGGCGAACCCGCTATCCCAGGAATTTTTAACAACCTAAGGTCGTTTACTCTTCCATATGGTGAACGCAGACACTTAGAGGCAAATACAGTTCACAGTCCAACTACGCCAACAAGCCCGTAATAGCACAACGCCTTACCGCGAGGTACTGGGAAGTGAACCCAGCGGGTCGACTTCATGCCTTTACTATCACATTTGGACGGATCTCTCTATACTACAGTCTGATCACGGATTCTAGGTCATTTGCGCGGCCTCTACCTGACGTTAGCTGTAATTCATATTGAATTTATCGCGGTTTCGTGGCGTCCTTTGCCCGTCAATGTCCTTTTTAAGGATAGGTGACGCCAGGTCAACAACTACCCCCCGCTTCTTAGGAAACGTTCGTCTCCAGACTTCCCCGGTTATTCGCTGGATTGCGTAAGCGTGTCTCACACAGCCTGGTGCGATATGCCCGGGATTTTCCCCCGGATCCGCATTTACGATCTCAACCGTCTATAACTGCAGGTTATAGATGCAGGCAAAGTTCACAGCTACCCTTCCGGGTTGTCTCTATTCGAGGAGGCTACCGGATGGGAGCTGAATCGTGATATGGCTCCGCCCAAGGAAACACAAAGAAACACACATCACCACCTAAGCTACATAAAACCATTAGAAACCGAGATAGCTTCAACGGAGATAGCGTTCAGACCTTTAAGAACTGCTTGACTGTCGGCCATTATACTCTGGACGTGACCAGTTTCTATTGCATGAGTTCCTGTCTGAAAGACGACCAGTGTCATTCCCAGACGTTGGCTGGTTTGAACTTTGACCCAAACACGCCCTGAGGTACTTTAGGGATTTTAAAATGGCCTAGTAGATCATTTGGTTTTAACTATTTCCCCCTCTATAGGTTAGTTGCACCGAAGATCAGCTTCCTTCCTTAAGTGTGGGAAAATAGATCCAGAAGCACATTCAATACTGCTCAAGGGCATTTATATTTATTTATTTATTTACGTTAACATAATTAACCATACATAATTAATCAAATCATTAATTATTATCCTAGATTATCTATATTATATACATATCCAATTGTTATCTAACCTTTCTTGTTATTACTGATACTATTTTTTAAGAACTTTTATACTACCTACTACAGGTTTTCCTAATTCCTTGATTGTATAGAAATGTCATTACCGTGCGTTGTAGGTGTGCTAAGTTTACTGTCCGAACTTCCAACTATAGCTTTGCCGAACATAGTGAATTTAGGGTACGAAGCGTTCGCACCGTGAAGTGGTGTTGGACTATGTTAGTTCTAGCTCGCGGTAACGCAAACTATACGTGAGTCCTAGCACGGCGGTAATTAGCGGGAACAAACAGACCGATTCTCTAAGGATGATAGGATTATAATCGAAACTCTAAACCTGAACGGTTTACACATTTAACAGATTTCCATCCAAACTCTTTGTAGGCTTAGCGAGTTGTAGAAGAGGATGGGGTTTAAAGTGCCGATTTTCACATATATGTAAAAAAAGTTACCAAAATGAAGTCTGATTTCCAGAACTTAGGGACAAGCAAGTGCAGAATTTATTCTAGTTTTTAACTGTATCGTCGTGTTGACCAATATGTTAATATTTTCTCGCTCAGAAACATTTTTTTGCGAAAATTCGGCTAGAAACAACCTACCGCCATGGGGCTGATATAGTTGTTGAGGCGAGATGTTCCGGGAGCAATTTTGATCAGTTAATGAAGCAATGATGAAATATCGATCATATGTAAATGTATCAATACCATAAATCAAATATTATAAAAAGGAATAAAATATTTCAGATTTTTAGAGAAAATTACAAAAACCGAAGTAAAATAAGGACAAAATATTTAAAAAGAAAACTTGTTTGAAATTATAAATACCTTTGAACTTATACCGACCTTTTTTGAACATAATATCTTTAGGCATTTATCATAGATATTTAATATTTTGTTTTAATTACAATAACTTTGATACCAATCGACTAGCAGGTAAGTATTTTATATTGCTAATGTAAGTCTTTATACAGTATAGAAATTAGAATCAACTTTGAATCAATAATTTATATAATATAATTATTAGAAGCGTTGTTATCAGAATTTCAATTTAAATAAGGTGAACGTCGTCCGTGTCCAAGCATTTTAAAAGTGCCTAATTCTTGCATAAAATGCATTAAATCCATTGTTCTCTTAGCTGTGAGTTGGAATAGGAATCGCAGCAAATGATACGATACCAATCAAGGCAATCATTATCATTATCTTTTCTAGAACCATCGTCTTCTAGGACTCACATTTTAACAAATATTAGCCAATACTTGTTCCTGGTCTGGGCTGAACACCTGTCTAGGCGATAACACAGCTTTGAACTTTTTAACAAAATGAAATAATGCCATGTGACATATCTCTAGTTCCCGAGCTACCGTTTCCAGACCTGTTTGCCAAAACAGCCTGATAGTATGGTGTTTTGGGACACTCTTCACACTTATTGGCATCTCTTGTCTTCGCGAGTTATTGCTGTCGGAACAACTTACTCCCGGCACTTTAAGCCCCACTCTCCCCTACTCAATCATCCCTAGAATAAATGCCGTTGGGTACAGGAAAGGATAACATCCAAACTGTTTAAAGTATAGTGGGAGCTAATGGGCCCTGTGTAGTTGGGCCCTAATAACACATTGGCCTTAGGGTCGGGCTGACACAGGGGTCAGCACCCATCCGGTGGCCTCCAAGTAGAAGAGCTAGCCCCGGTAGTACTCTGCCCTACAAAGCAGTTTCTCATAGGAGTCGTTCTTCGGGCGCTGGAATCGGAGTCTGGAAACGGCTTTGTTTCCCATAGAGCGGGGATGGTTGTTAACCTTATCACAGCCGCTTTTGAAACGACCAGTAGGCTACCCGATCCCGAGTGGGCAGCTGGACAAAGGAGGCCTTAGTCCGCGATAGACTCCGTTGATGTCGAGACACCGGTAGAGGACTGCGCAAGCAACCTCGAACCTATAACTAGTCGAGAGGCCGCAGAAATCTGGCCACAACTGATAGACAGGGGCGAAATGGCCCGCTGAGTGCTTCTCAGTTCTCGCGTAAGGCGTTGGACTCTGACGGGCCGTGGCGGAGCTAGTCGGTGGATTGCTTCATCCTTAAGTCTTTTATACTCTTACCTCACGGCAGACAGAACAATCATTATCGCTAAAACTTCCTGGGGTGACGGGTTCGCCCGTTGTAGTCGACAAATCCAAATGTTTAAAGTACAGGATTCTCGTAAAGCGCATCTGTATACTCTTCACCTTGGAGATATGTGCCAATTGCACCTGTTATACCTAAGCATACCGGCCTATGTAGCATTTGATGATCAGGGTTGGAAGTACCGACCTGACCATACTATCAAATCCTGTAAGAATTATACATTTGAGAAACATTGCGCCAACGGTGCCATCCAGCCGATAATATTGTCACCATCAGACGCGTCTGTTCCCATTGTATTGTGCTGCACACGGATAAACACCTCTTTATTGTGAAAGAATACGTGGTAAATGTGTTTAAAACGGCATGTAGGAGAAGCTTGCAAAATAAATATCACATGACACACCAGGCATAGGCGCATAATATTATAATAAGTCCAAGAGCTCTCTGCCAGTTTTCAGCCACGGGACAGGCCTCTCGATTATGGAGATATTGAATACAGAAGGAAGGACACTTTGGAGTTGTCAAGTACTACGGATAAACCCACCACCTATATTTGATGCAAATTATGTATATTTGATGATTCTTTCAGACGTGGAGTGAGCACAGAGACTCTGGGTCGACTCAGTGCACCGTCTTACTAGCACGTGAAAGTCCAGCGCCTTACCGCATGGCGCTGGAAAGTGAAACCAGCGGGCAGCCTCGCGTCCTCACTACCAGATTTGTCCAGATTACTCTGTCCTCCAGTCTGGTCGTAGGTTTAGGGAGCTAATGGGCCTTTGCTGAGTTGGCCATGAAGACCCACTCTGTTCAGGGTTGGTCACACTCACGGGTCAACATCCATCCGACGGCCTCCACGCATGAAGTGCGATCCCCGGCAGGACTCTGGCGCTCCTGGACGGTCTGCGCACCGTGCGGCGTAAGCCAATCGACTGTGCTCTCTGACTGTCGGGGAGTCTGGAAGCAGTACTGTTTCCTATAGAGCAGAGGTGGTTGCGTTGCGGACCTTACGGGGACTGCTCTTGAAACGACCATCGGCTACCCGATCCTGGTGAACAGCCGGGCAAAGGATGCCGTGGTCCGCGATAGATTCGGTATACACCTTTTCACCGCTTCGTAAGGGAGAGGACCGCGCAAGCGACCTCGAACTCGTAACCAATCGAGAGACCGGAGTAATCTGGTCGCAATTGGAAGCAAGGGCGTGAGTATAGGCCCGCTGGGTAACATTCATGGCTATCTCGCGGTTAAGGCGTTGACCTCTTACGGGCATGTGGCGGAGCTTGACGGTGGACTGTTTTGTCCAAGTCTTCTGCGTTCACTTCACGGGAAATAAAACGACTAATCGTTAAAACTTCCTGAGGTGATGGGTTCGCCCGTTGTAGTTGACAACTCTAGTCTGGTCGTAGGTTCGAAGTCACTTGCGCTGTCTCTACCTGATATTAGCAGTAATTCTGCTGGTGGGTTTACTAATGTTGCCAACGTATACACTAAGCGATTAAAACGTATGAAACGTTCTACAGCGTAATATTACATAAGGATTGGCAACATCGGTCGGCATATATCCGACCTCGCTATTATATAGCGGCCTTTTAAAGTATAACCAAACGTGTGCACACGTAAAAGAATTTTCTGTTGCACCTGCCTTAGTATACAGTATGCGTTTTTTCTGCCGCTTTTCCAGAGACGAATGTTTATTAATGCTGCAGTAATACAGTCGTGCTTTACTTTAAATAAATAAAAACGAAATTGAAATTTAAGAGCAACAATAAATATTATAATCGACGTTGTTATATTCGTTTTTTACTATTAATAATTTATAGTTACATGTGAAAACTCGCGTATGTCTGGGCAGCTGGTTTTTGCTTTGTGTTAAATGGAAGTTTTCGTAAGTAAGACCTATTTTATTTACTTTTTCGCAACGTTTTGTCCTGGTCTATTCTGCCAGTAGGTATTGGTTAGAGCCGGTCCACACGATGCGGTGAGGCGCAGAACCGCAAAGATTTCGCCGTATGGGCGTACACACGTACAGTGCACGGTGCGGCGCCGCAACGTTACTACGACGCAGCAGTGGACGAATCGTGTTGTAGGTAATTGTACGTAGAACTAGTGAAATAAGGTAGTAAATGCCAATATCTTCTTCGTTGGTACTCATTTTAAACACTTCGATTAAATATTAACAAAAACACAGCAGGCAAGCATGTACTCTCCTTCGACTGTTCTTAATAACTGAGCGGTGTCGCTCCGGCGCATATTACCGGTTTTCGTGCGGTGCGACGCCGGAACGCACCGTGGGACATACCATGGATATTTGTATGTAGGACGCCGCAGCGGCCCCGCTCAGACGCCACGCCGCAACCGCACCGCAACGTGTGGCCCGTCCCTTAGTTATTTTATTCTTTGGGTTTCTGCTGCTTTTAATACGCTACAGAATAATTTTGGATCTATCATCTCAGGTCTCATTTGATAGCTTAGTTCACTTCCTGGTATTTTTTCTGCATTAATCAAGAAATATATTAATTTCTGCAGCGTCTTTTGACTTCATTGATTATTCAGCCGTTTGTTTTGTTAGTGTTAGTCAGCCGTTTGTTTTGGTAGTGTTTTGAAAAAAAAACCGCACATGGACTTAAATCTTAATTATTAAAATTAGTTCCTTACCTGGGCATTATTTAATTTGATTATATTGAACCCTAATATGTTTTTCCGTATGGTCTATGGAATGTTCAGAATCGCTGTCTGAATCAATTTCAATTTTCAATTTCAATTTATTTTCCAAAAAATCTTAAGAGATTGTAGAAACTTAATATCTAGGTACATTAAAACTAGTCTATTCGTCCCTTTTTGCAATATCCAAATTGATCACCAGGTACATACAGTTCAAAGTTCTTGATTATTGCTTCTATATGATATGCAACATTTTAATACTGGCGATGCTCAAAAATCATTATCAAGATGTACTTACTAAAACCACAAATTAAGTAATCAATAAAAATAATTAAGAAATATAAAATCAGAAAAAGTCAGAATAATTCAAAAATGCTACTTAAAATTGTAAAAAAAAATGGCCAAAATAATTAAAGAATCATTTTTAAAATCGAGACATCTGCAGTGAGCTTTCCGACTATGGCACCCATTCTTGGAACATTAAATGGTCGCATTATGCTTGGCGGTGTGTACCGTTCATTGCTTTCACTCACACATCGGGGGATTATCGCTAATGCTCGACAGCTTATGTTATTAGGTGAGGATATAGCGGCTCTATTTCATAGTTTACCAGTAATGTGGAGCCGAACGCTATTGCGGTGGCGTGAATAAAACATTACCAAAGTAGGCGCATTGCGATATATCTATCGTAATATAATTATTGGAAGAGAGCTTCAGTGTTTTCAACACTTTGTGCCATCAATTACACGTTTTTTTATTTTTAGGTAACAGCATGAAATTCACTAATAAGATTGAAGTCACCCCAAGACATTTCCGGCAAGTAAACAAGCCGTCGCTAACCCCCGTCGTCGCCGTCAACAGCAGAGACCCAACATTTTGTATACGCATTCATTTATGACAGCAACTTCCAAGTTTCACCATGACATGGCTGATGTACCCTGGGTCGGCTCCCGACGAGGGAACTACTCAACGGTCAACAGCAGACTCAAAATGGCCTAACAGCCCCTTCCAAGTTTCACTATGACGTCGGAAAAGTCGGAGAAGTTGGAAAAGTCGAAGTCGATTTCGATTTCGTTTTTCGAGGGTTAAAGAATGGCGCCAGGTTGGGGGTTGTGGTAGGTTTTATGATATTAATAATCAGATGAATTAAGTTTCTGGCTACTTGACAGGAAAGTCTTGGGGTGACACAACCGATTTTTAATATATTGATACATGAATATAAACTTTTCTTTGACATAACTTGTACATTATCCCTTAGAAAAATAAAACATGCCAGCGTTTTCGAACAAATTTTGTCATTCGACAACGCAATTATTCAAGTTAGAAGTGGATACTTTTTATTGATAATTCGAATCGGTTTGTGATACCTTTTGTTGAATATTGGAAATGGGGAATGTGCGTTTTCTCCGAGCCTTCATATCAATGCCTTCCCTCCCACCTCGTATCAACCTTTTTATCACCCTTTATAAATAACAAAACTAGTTTGAACTAATTGAGCAGATCAGACAGTTGAAAATATTATGTTTTAAAGCATAACTCTAAAATTCTGGAGGGGTAGCCCAAACCCCCATAGAATGTAGTGCCAATTATGTATATCCGTTTAGGTTCGTGGATATATGTAATTCGAGGCGACTGATAAAACCGATTAAAGTCGCTGATAAACTTTCCATTCTGGAAACGAAACCTGTCCGTTTGTCCGTCAATGCACCACATCGCAAATATACGTAGACATTTTCATTTTAACAACATTCGAGATAAATCTAGCGCGTTCATCGCGGACAAAGAATCGTCGACCGTAATCTAATAAAAAGGTCTTTCTCATTTAGAAATTGGAAACAACCTCAAGTGTCAGCTTATCCATTATAGAATAACACATTTCGCCTCAAACCCGGAGACTCGAGTTTCACACCCTGCGCCAGTATAGTTGGCGAGCGGGGTTGGTTGGAGCAGGAGTTGCCAGCTTATTCTTGACCAAAAATAAAGAATGTCCCGAAAGTCTTTGAAAGATATATTTAAAAAATCCCAGATCAGAATAAAAAAGCGTTATTGGTGGAGGAATTACTAGCAAAATAGAAAAGGGACAAGATGAATAGGACGATGATTAATGAATAGGACGATGATTTATTTTATATTGTTGCTTGATAAAAATGCAACAAAGTTTTGTTGTTGTTGTAGCAATCATTGGATATGTTTATTGTATTGATGGTTCTAAAACAAAAGGACGTGCAATATTTTAACATTTAAAATAATAAAGAATTTTATAACAAAATAAATTTCCTTTCGTTAGAAAATTCTCCATTATTTCAAATGTAAAATTATTGCACATTCTTTTGTCTTAGAAACATAATTGCAATAAAGACATTCAATGATTTTTTAACGCCCATTCTTTACATATCCTTGCTAGACCTATTTGTATATATCGTATTTCACAAACATGTTTAAATTTTTTTTGAAAGAATGAAAATAAACATAACTTGAAAATCAGTTCTAGATTATTCCTAAATAATTATAACCTTACTGTTAAAAAATAGGTTTTGGTATCGTTTTTAGAAATTTATTTTTACTGATATCTCCGGCTCCAAGAGAATACATGAAACCATTAGTGAGAGAATACATGAAACCATTTATGACCATAAATGTTATGAATTTCAAGTTATGTTTATTTTCATTCTTTCAAAAATTTCGACATTACGGGTTTTCTTCAGACCCGACATTACGGGTTTGAAGTTGCGACCTCTACCTGCCGTATATACAGCGGTGATTCAGTTCGAATCTATCGCGGACCATTGGCATTAGATACTGGATAGTATAGGCCTAGTTTAGTAGAAAGCATTTGCCACATTTGTGTGTTGTATTTTTTCGAGTTACTTTATAACAGCAATAACAATGTGACGAAATGTAGATAAAATATGAATAAAGTATTTTAAATAAATGAAATCAATTTTTATTATTTGATTATTATTTTATCTATATTATTTTGAAGCGTGTTTTTTTCTGTAACGGCCATATTGAGAGAACGGCTAGGTGAGGTAAACATTTGGTTGGGGTGTCTAAAAAAATCTGTCGGTCTCTAGATGTGTCATCAAAAGAGAAAATATATTCTTTACGTGTTTTTTTGTAACCGCCAATCTGTGAGAACGGCTGTTAAAAAATTGGGTTGAGGTGTTTAAAAAAACTCTCGATCTGTAGATATGTCGTCAAAAGAGAAAAAAAAATCATCAAAAGAGAAAAATGAAAAATGATAGTGCCATCTCCTGGATTTCCGCGCGGGGGGGAAGAGGAGGGAATAGAGGGGATAAAAGGTGAAGGGTGGGCGGGGGGAGGGGGTAGTTAGGGGGTGAGGGGGTGAGTTGGGGTAGGGAGAGGGGGGTTGGGGGAGAAGGGAGAGAGTGAGAAAGGAAGGGTTGAGGGGAGTTGGAGAGGGGGTAGGAAGAGGTGGGGAGGTTAGTGGAGATAAGCGGTAGAGTGAGAGAGGGAGGGTTGGGGAAAGGTTAGTGGGGAGGGGGCGAAGGGGGGGGGGGGGGTAGGTTAGGTTAGGGGGGTTAAGTTAGGCTAGGTAGAAATATTATTTGTAAATAAATAAGAAGTAAATTTCCGTTTGCGTTTGAAACATTACTGTCAATAAGGTGACCGTCGATATCGACGGGTTTCAGCTAGTTGTATATTATTGTATGTATAGCTATCTAGCGGCTGGCAGCCCCGCAAAGCTGCGCCATTGTATCACCCCGCTGTGCTGCACACATTGAAATAATATGTCACTGTGATAATAGACTCTGCAGACCGGGCTATGAACTCGACTACATTATATGACGAATAATATTTTAAGCCCTCGCCGCCGCACAATGCGCCTGCGCCGACCAATCGCATGCTTGTTGTTTTTTTTGTGATCGCGCCAAATATTGTGTTTAGGGGAAAGCGAAACGCTACTGTGTTATTACACTAGGTGGGACCACTGGGCGCCAACCGTCGCTGATATTGTTAATTCTGTAAACCCATATCTACCGTGGTATGGTGGTAACTTACTGTATTATAGGGAAGGGGTACGGTAAATTGTGAGTTTAGCCGGGAGGGGTATTCTACTAGATGTAATTTACATATTCGCATGTGACAAAATAGTTACATAATATAAATCAGATGAAGAATCCTGTCAGTAGTAGGTATAATAAAAGGGAGCGAGTGCATAGTCTCATTATCACCCCGTATCATTGATTTATTTTATTATTTTATTTTTATTACATATATTTTCTAAGGTTACGTAAGGAAAACAATTTCTTTCTAATTTAATAAAGCGACACGTTGAGTTATCTCAATGCCATGCAACCTGAGGCTAGATGTGCGATTTAAAACTTTTATATACTTTTATATATATAATAATAATTTTTATTACGGTTTTTTATAAAAATATTTGTGGTTTATGTAATTATTCATATATAATTATATACATATTTATTTTCAGAATGTACTCATTCAGACCTTTTTTTGGACACAGATACACCATATTTTTGGTTAATTTATAAACATGTGGAGATTTCGAAATTAAGACAATTATTTACATATTTGAACAGTTAAGGTACCCTGTGACACTCGGGATGACAACGATTTTAACAATGCTACACACTCCTGAATCGGTTCAAGTGTTTAGAAGTTATGGTTGAATAAATAAACGGAAAACGTACACGATGAACCTTGAACACATTACGCTCCTTTTTTGTTTAGCAGTCGTGTAATAATAATCAACTAACGTAAAACTACAAATGCTGCAAAATGATATCTCTCAATTTGGTAATTGGCTAAATGATATCGATTATTTTTTGCTATGTAATGAGTTTTTATTTGTTTATTTTTAACTATTGGCACCTAAATTCTTACACTTCCACGAAGGTTGGCTGTAAGAGATTGTATATTAGGCAATAAGTCCGTATGTTGTTCGTTTTTTTCTTAAAATGTGCAATCAAGAATTTCTATCTATTTATCTAACTTTGTTTTCAGGACAGATTTTTTACTGGTGGGTACAGGACACCTTTATTTATTATCACAAATATAATTTAATAATCAAAATCCATAAAATCACTAAATTCAAACCTAAAATCAATGCAATTAAAATCAAAATAATCAAATAATAAATATATAAATTTATAAATATTTGAAAAACAGTAATAAAAATTAAGTTAACAACTAATGATTCTATAAAACTAAAAATCTTACCTTATTAACTTGTAGTGGCCATTAAATATTCCAATTGATTTAGATCGCCATCTCCAACCGATTCCATACAAGATCAGAATAATAAAAGAAACTGCACTTGAAATTCGTGGTTTTGTGAATGAATGTATTTTTATTTGATGTCATCTGATGTCATGTAATGTAATGTTATGTGATGTATCTGTATTTGGGAATGATGGTAAGTTGTTCACGCGCCCGTTTCATTATTATCCTGAGCTGTTTTCTAACTCATATTTCAGTAAATGTGGTCTCTAAGCCAGACATGTGAAAACTTCCTATTATTTATGAAAATCCACCGGAAATGGAGTAGCCAGGGATACGCAGCTCCCTACTGTATATTACTTATACGCCGCCCCCCCCCCTCCGACCCCCCCCCCCCCTGCGATGGCCATTAGCGCAGGACCGACAAAATTGTACTAGCAGCACGTCAATCAAAAACTCGCGCTGTGGGTAATCGGCTTACCGGATCGAGAACCCGACCCTTTGCCTACGCGTTACACCTATCGTATGTCTAACCCACGGAATAGTACACCCTGTGTGTACCCTGCATATAAATCCCTTTTAAATGGGGCCATACGTCATCGAATACGAATAATTTTATAACTCTGATATGAGAAATATGATTGATAAGATTTCAGGGTTGATCAATTTGATTGATTTGCTTTATAGCAATATATGATTGTGAAGGTTTGACTATCAAGGAATACCGAAACTTCTTGTTTGTCTGTTTCTACTCTTTCTTATGAAATTTCGCAACGGGACGGTTTATTATCAAACGGCAATCACTTACAACCAACCATATAAGCACCTAGAAGTGTTTACACATATTTCCGGAATGTACCTACTCAGACCTTTCATTTGACATTTGGACATTTGTACATTTATACAACTACGTACTTGATATCTGGACGGTTTAAGTAGGTACTCTATGAGACACACATTTCTAAATCGGTTCAAGCGTTTAGAAGTTATGGTGGAATAAAGAATCGGAAAACATACATAGATAAACCCCAGTGGCGCAACTTACAAAAATGAGCCCGGTGCAAAATTGAACAAAAGGTCCCTACCCCTACTTATTTACATTCATAATGACATATATCACGTAATTACTATATTTCTAATTACGTAATACTGTTATTGTAGCTACATTATGTTGTTATATATTATTTTGACAATGAATTGCACTTTTTTGACTAAGTATTTTTATGTTAAATCTTATACCTATTACTTAACATAATTAAATATTAATGACTGTTTCTTTCTTTTCTCACATATAACTTTATTTATATTATTAGGATTTTATATTATATTTATTGCCGATTATATAATGGAATTGCGTTTTATTTATTGTATAATCTTTTTTATTTTTTATTATTATTATTATTTTGTTTATTTTTTATTTTGAAGACCACATTTTAGGGCAATTTAGTGTTATTAGCTTTTTACTAAAACTTGTACATTTGTAAACAATCAAGCAATCAAGCAAACTTGATTGTAATATAAGAGTCCTGTCCACCCTAGAAAGGGCTAGTCCCAGTTGGGTGACAGAAACAAATAAGCAAAAGGTTAAGGTTTTGCCATCCGGTTCCTGGTTTTTTTAAGCAAATCAATGTTTAGTAGTAATTAATTCTTAAATAAATAAATAAATAAAATAAAAAATTATAAATCGGCGTTGTATTTGGGGTTCAACAAGTTGCCAAGAACTTCAGCGGGACACACTGGACCACATAAAAATAGTGTTGCGCGTGAATATTAAAAAAAAGAAATCTTTGCATGTTGTTGAAAAAGAAAAACAATAATGTCAGTTTTTATTACTTTATTTTGAGTAGAACAACCAAGTGCGAAATACTAAAAAATACACACCTAATATTATTATAAATGTACCAATTTTTCATATTATACATTTCTAAAGTGGTTTTCTTCTAGGTTTACTCTGCAATCATTGATCAGTTTTAAGACATATATTTTATCAGCTTTCTTAGCTTCGGCAGAGTTGGATTGAACGTCGATCGTAGACTGAAGTTCCATTTTGGGCTCCCAAACCACAGTACTGTACCCAAACCAGTTTCTCTTATCTTGCCCCCAAATTTTATAATTGCCTACCACCAAACATTAAAGACATTAAAATTTCATATACATTTAAAAATAGTTTGAGTGCCTACCTCTTAAATTGTACAAATGCAGATATTGAACACCTTATTAGATAGATATTGAATCTTTATAATAAAAACATAATAGTATATTTAGTAATATAAATTGATGATTTCTAAATATAATTTTATTTTTATTTTTGTGAATTTATTTTATAAATTATTAATACATATTAATACTTATTAATACATATATAAATATATAATAATTTTAATCATGTTTTAAAATGCAATAATAGGTTATTGAAAATTTTCATGACATTTTCTTACAAATTTTTAATTAGGTAATTAAGATATTTCTGTTACATTATTTATGTTTTTGATTATTTATATAAATATAATATTATAGATTTCCTAGGATAATTAAAATAAATTGTCTACCTTGGAACAGGCGGCAGCCTAGTTAGGTTAAGATTTTTGTGTATTTAATCTACTCATAATTTGAAATCAATAAATAATTTGTAGAAAAAAAATGTAAATTTGTAAACTACCGTGGGCTCTGGTGCGCCGCACCGGCTGCACCGGCTTAGTTACGCCACTGATAAAACCTGAACACATTACAGTTCCTTTTTGTTTTTCAGTCGTGTAAAAAGCGTAGTTCCAGAACCCTATTTTGATAATACTCTCTTCCTATCTCCGCCGGCGAAAAAAGCGTAAATCAGGGGACGTAAGCCACCCCCTCCGCTTGGGATTGGTTTAACATCTTGCACAAGGACATGACACCGCGTCAACGGCTGTTTAATTGATCGTGAAATGGTGACATCATCCTCGTTTAGTGCATTGGGGGGGATGCGTCTACTAGTCGACCGTCGACCCACCCGCGGCAAACAACCACTGCCGACAAATCACGCCGATTGATTATCCTCTAATCCTTTTCCCACACTGCTGCGACCCTCTGCTATTTAATTATTCAATTGCGTTTATATACGTTGCTTAGTGTGTTATCATGAGGATACGAGACCTGGTCCTATTTTTACTTTTCCGGCGAACCAACGGATAGGGAAAGTATTGTAAACATGCATTTTTTTAATGAGATGAAGACGTAAATATCATAAATTTCAAGATTGAAGTCTGTCTGTGTATATGTGTGTATGTATTTCTCCACGATAGCGCCCAAACCCTTCAGCCGATTGAGCTCAAATATGTCATGCAGGCGTCATTTAGTTGAAAAGATTGTGGTTGAAATCGGTCCTGTGATACTTCAGTTTCGAAATATTCGACGCATCCGTATCGAATGATACAGATGCGTCGTTAGGCCGAAACCTCACATTGTGATTTTTTTATCTCGTATACAAGCGAACCAAATAATATTCCGCCATATTTACGAAAATATTACATAATTTTTGGAAACATACCATAGGTACTAATACCACAGAAAATATACCACGAATGGCGCGGGAGGGGGGAGGGGGGGGGTGGCGGGGAGGGGGAGGGGGGTGGGCTTGTCTGTTTGCCGGGAAAATCTTGGGATGACACAACCGATTTCTAAAACGTTTATTGAACTAGAATTAAACTTCAAAATTGGATCATTATCGGTTGTTTGATATTTATAAAAAGGTTTAAAAACGAATTTACAGCGAGAATGTTGTAGTACCTACTCGATGTTTAGGCGATGTTGCAACCGTCGTTGTCCAGGGTAGAGTCTAACCTTGACAACGGCGGTCGCAACATCGCCGAAACGACGGGTGCTACAAAATTCACGCGGTAAATTCTTTTTGAACATTTTTATAACGTCAAACAACCTCGATGTTCTTGGATTTCATGTTTGATTTCTATTGTAACAAGATATACTTCATTTTTAGAAATACAGTATTGAGCAAGCACATACAAAATAAATCGTTTACCTTAGATCAGGTATCGGCCTATTTAGGCGGCATTGTCACTGAACTATTCGATGTATTTATTTTCTGGTATTGACTCGATGTTAAATGGTTGTTTGTAATATATCGCTGTAGCGATAAGTCCGCCATTTGTGCATAAATTGCCTTTTTTATAAAACCATTGTAATATTAATTAAGTATTGTTTTTATAGCACAACAAGGTTATTCCATTCTATGTTTTTGTGCATGGATAGTTCTGAAATTGTATACTTACATTACTGCATAAATAAATAAATAAAATATTACCTTTTACATTTCAATTACAACATTTACAACAGCTTGTGTCCGACGTTACTAAATGACAAAACCCCCGTATGTAATTCGATAAAAGATATTAAGTAGATAAGTCATCCGCTGCGCAATGTATGAAAGGAGGCTGAGGATAGCTTCAGTGTCGAATTGCACGCCGCGAATTGGATGAATTAAGAGAGTGATTAATATCAATTGCTCCCGTTGAGTTGCACACTGGACAAAGATATTGCTAGCAAATGCTCGCGTATCGGGTTACGCGGAATCCTCTTAAACACCACTAAGCCGGCCGAGAAGGAAAGAATGAATGGATCATAAGGACAAGAGAAGGAAGTCGTGCGAGATTGCGTGTGAGGTGGAAAGTGGAAAAAGACAGAAAGAGGCTTTTGTGCTCTTTAAATGGTAAACAGATTGCACCAGGGGTCATGTATTTAAAGTTGATTAACACGCCTTTAAGGAAGGGAGGTAATGGAAAATAATTTCAAATCAATATTTTTTTAAGCTATTGCATAGCTTTTATCGCGGGCCTAGCCCAGCGCGGTGACCGAATGAAGAAATTTCTTAACGAAAATTAATGATTTTAAACTGATAATTACGTCTAAACGAGTACTGCTTACGATTCGAAAAAAATATATGTTAAAAAAGAACATTTTATTAATATTCTTAGCCTTGAATATTTTATATTTTGTTTATATGACATAGTGTAATTAATTTGTGAAATTAGGTCTAACCGAACACAAAAACGACTACTACGCAAATACTATCTGGCGTATTATTATGAAACCTGCACCATTTTAAAGATAATTTAATTATCTATCTTTTTATCTACGATTTTTTTCGAATTGTCAAAGAATAAAAGAATAATATCCGGTTTTGTTGCTTTATTGAATAACATTCGTGCGCGGCGCTCTATCGGTATTATTCCGAATCATTTGATTCTACAGCCCCATATGATTCGGAATAATTTCAACGTTTACCGATAGAGCGCAGTTATCTGATATCAGAAATAAATTGAATTAATACAGTATGACCGCGGCGATCAGTGACCGCGGCCACTGTTAGGTAGGATTCTGACATTGTGTTCCGAAAGAAGACGAAATAAATTACGTTATTAAAAAAACAAAATGGCCCGGAAATCAAAATTTTTACAACATAAACGCCGTATACTGGAGAAAAATAGATTATTAAGGTAAGTAACGTGTATTATTACGTGTATATTATTACCATTTCTCTGCTCTGACGTTCCTTGCCTGACGTCACATTGGGGTGACTAGACGAATAGGCTTCGTGCAACAAGTTAACTAATTAACAGTTATAAAATAAAATACGTCATTTATTTCATAAACTGACGTGATTACTGTTAGATCAAACTTGAATATTGATTTTGAAAATCGATTTAGGGTCGATTTCAATATGAAACCTGCGGGTAAAAGTACCTACACATAAGTATAAGTTGAACCGTCGATTTGCTAAATTCATTCATAAAGCGACAAAATTTCATTCGTGATTTTCGTAGTATGACGTAAATTATACTTTGGTTGGAGGGGGTTGTACCTATTTGTGGCAATAAGATCATTTTGTGGTTTTTAGCCAAAAATCTAGTAGTAATCATAATAATTCTACTTATAACATAGTTAGGCGCATATCTGACTCACTGACTGACTCTAACGCTGTAGGTAGACACTAGACAGTCTTTTTTTTAAATTTGTCAGTTTTTAAACCTTCTTTTCTTTTCTAATTTCTACTACATCTAATTTCGAACTTGGAATGCTATTTCGAACTTGAAATTGTACTTCGAATTTCAAACTTGAAATTGTGCTTCGAATTTTGAACTTGACATTCTACTTCGAATTTCGAACTTGATATTCTACTTCGAATTTCGAACTTGAAATTCTACGTCGAATTTTGAACTTGACATTTTACTTCGAATTTCGAACTTGAAATTTACTTCGAATTTCGTACTTGACATTCTACTTCGAATTTCGAACTTGAAATTCTACGTCGAATTTCGAACTTGACATTTTACTTCGAATTTCGAACTTGATATTTTACTTCGAATTTCGAACTTGAAATTCTACGTCGAATTTCGAACTTGACATTTTACTTCGAATTTCGAACTTGACATTCTACTTCAAATTTCGAACTTAATATTCATTCTACTTCAAATTTCGAACTTGACATTTTGACATTTGAAATTCGGAATTTCGATTAAATTTCGATAATATCGGAATTCGAATTAAAATTTCGAAATTTTGTATTGTGCTTTGAATTTCGAACTTGACATTCTACTTCTTTTTCACAGGAAGATAAAAAATTGGACAGTAATGAAGAGAATGTCGTGCAATGTCGAGCTGTTGAAAATATAGAAAATGTAACGCTACAAGAAAATCAATTTCACAGCCAACAACTTCAAATTTATGAACGGCGTAATGAATGCATTACTCCCGAAGTTATTCTATACAGGAACACAGGAATTCCTGGCGATGGTAATTGTCTATTCCACTCGCTCATAAGTGTTTTGCAACTTCAAATTGAGACTTGGGAATTGAGAAATCAGTTACGCGATTCACCCTATTTAAACTGCTGCCACAATCCGCAAGAAGCATATAACATTCTATCAAGCACGAATGATTACGGAGATTTGGATTGCTTGTACTTATTTTCAAAAATGTACAATCAAAATGTTTGTGTACATTATTGTTTTTACAACATAACTACAACGCATCAAGACACTATCTTTTGTCATTTTAAAGCGAATGATACACAAAACTGGATTCATCTTCATCTTCGTGACCAACATTTCACACCTTTTTATGAAGTATCAGATTTATTGGAGACAATACAAGACGCTACTCAAAATAAAGCCCATGTTGATGCCAATATTCAACTATTGCGTGACAATTATAATGAAGATCCTACCGAAGATAACCATAACAATCATGAAAATGAAATTGAGATTGATAGAGAAAATCGAATTGGTGAAAAAATTATGGATTTTATTGTTGATGGTACTATTCCAGTTTACACAAATTATCATAAACACAGTACAAGTCATATTGATTTTTATAAAGACTTTACGAGTAATTTATTTGGTCATTCTTGTATTATTTGCGACAGACTGTGGTGGAAAAGAGACTTGAAAATGACGACCAGTAAACATGAAAGTATTTTGAAAACAATACTGCAGGTAATCTTAATTATATAGTTTTTTAAGCTATTGCATAGCTTTTAACGCGGGCCTAGGCCAGCGCGGCGACCGAATGAAGAAATTTCTTAACGAAAATTAATGATTTTAAACTGATAATTACGTCTAATAATGTACTGCTTACGATTCGAAAAAAATATATGTTAAACAAGAACATTTTCCTAATATTCTTAGCTTTGAATATTTTAGATTTTGTTTATATTACATAGTGTAATTAATTTGTGAAATTAGGTCTAACCGAACACAAAAACGACTACTACGCAAATACTATCTGGCGTATTATTATGAAACCTGCACCATTTTAAAGATAATGTAATTATCTATCTTTTTATCTACGAATTTGTTCGAATAATTCGGTTTTTTTGCTTCATTGAATAAAAGATTCGTGCGCGGCGCTCTATCGAAAGACGTTTAAATTATTCCGAATCATTTGCTTCCGCAGCCGCAAATGATTCGGAATAATTTCGACGTTTTCCGATAGAGCGCAGTTATCTAATATCAGAAAAAATAAAATAAATAAATAATTATAATTGCATAAGTTGTTAAAAATGCTAAGCAATAGCTTTACCGTGGCAGTCCCCGAGTGCCACACGTATTTTTTTTAGTACTATAGTCATTTGTTCACTTTATTTGTACACTTTATTCATTTGTACATTTAGCCCCATTGCTATCAATGTTATAAGTAACTCGGAAAAAATGAAAACCGAAATGCAGTTAATGCTCAGTGCCCACCTAACTAGAACTAAGATGTCCCGTATCTAGGCGGGTCAGAGTAAATAATTGTAATAAGTATAACAACTTACGTAACAATTAGCCTAATTAACGTAAAAAACTTTTCATTTTTATATTCAATGAATGTACTTAATTAAGATTGAATGATGTATCAGAATAAATAAATAACACTATAATACAAATCAAAATACTACATTTGTAAGAATAATACAATGTAGGTAATACAATGTGGCAAATACACGTATACGTAAATACGATTTTAATAAATAATAAATGCTATAATGCTATAAACATATTTATAATTCAATAAAATATATAAATACATTTATAAAAGCAGTGCTAAAAATATGAAATAATATAAATAAATTTTGTTATCATTTGCCCATCTGGCCTTAGAAAATTCAAAATCTTTGAAAAACAGTAGGGGAGAGTTGGATAATGGCGCGCGGTTGATAATACCGCGCCCCATCCTACACAAAAATATACTGCTTATTATTACAAACTGTCTTGGTCAAAACGTACCTAGTGGTGTATTACCCCGCCTCGCGCCGCGCCAGTGTGCTCCTAGCAACCGAACGAGTTACATGTGTCTCGAAGCGTTTCGCGTCAATTCATTATTATATTCCTACAACTTACAAATCGAGGTATGTATTAGTTTATTCAGTCTAAAACTATATCGTGCTGATGAAAATCATAGTAAAATGTCGTCTATTTTATGCCTAAGTTGTGATCAGGTTGCTTAAAATTTGATTTCTACGCATTGTTGTAACCTAAGACAAAATGGCGTTGTTTGATAATTGCGCGCTCAAGGCGCGGTATTATCAAACGGTTGGCGCGGTATTGTCAACTATAGTGTAGTATGGTAAAAATTGTATTCTTTTATAGATGGCTGCACCAGCACCTAAAAAAAAGAAAGCATCATGGGATCCGCTCCAAATGAAGGCTGCCTTGGAAGCCATAAGTACTGGCAGAAAAATAAAGGAAGTTGCAAGAAATTTCATGTTGCCTGAAACTTCAATTAGAGATAGACTGAAAAGAGGCGAGTATTATGATCCTCGGCTGGGCCGACGCGCTACGTTTTCGGAAGACGATGAAAAAGAGTTGTGTCAGCATATTATTTTATTAGCTAAAACATTTTATGGAATAACACAAATGCAGCTGCGCAAACTAGCCTATGAGTATGCCACAGCTAAGAATATAAAAAACATATTTCCAGCAGAGAAAGGAATGGCTGGAAAATGTTGGGTATATTCTTTCCTTAAAAGAAATCCTGGCATTTCTTTGCGTGCTCCGGAGCCAACAAGTATGAACAGGGTGTTGGGGTTTAACAAAACCGAAATCGGCATTTTCTTCCAGAATTTAGAGGCGCTTATGGATAAATATTTATTTCAACCAATTCGAATATATAACGTCGATGAAACGGGCGTGACTACGGTCCAGAGGCCTGGAAAAATATATGCACCAAAAGGTCTCAAACAGGTTGGCAAAATAACTAGCGGTGAACGTGGCCAAAATGTCACAGTTGTATGTGCATTTAGCGCATCAGGGATGTATGTTCCTCCAATGTTCATATACCCACGCCAAAGAGCAAAACCAAGTCTTGGGTTTGGAGGCCCAGTTGGAGCCATATATGAGTGCTCAAAATCTGGCTGGATCAATGAGGATCTTTTTATGAAATGGCTCCAACACTTTGCACAATATGTTAATGCAACCCCTGAAAACCCTACGCTACTGATCCTTGACAACCATGCCAGTCACTTGTCATTGAATGCCTATAAATTTTGTCGAGAAAATCAAATTACCATGCTGTCTTTGCCACCTCACACATCACATCGCATGCAACCTCTGGATGTCACCTTTTATGGCCCTCTAAAGACATCGTACTATAAAGAGTGTGACCTTTTCATGAAAAGCGACCCATTTGAAAAAATTACGCATGATGTTTTGGCTTCCATTTTTAATAAAGCGTATATGAGGGTAGCTTCAATCGACAAAGCTATCAAAGGCTTCGAAGTAACTGGAATTTACCCTTTGAACCCTCACATATTTGAAGATGATGAGTTTATATCTGATCCTATTATCGAAGATACAAGAAATTTAACCAACAATCAGGATACAGCACCTGCAGAAATATCTTCTGTGAATGAAATTCGACAGGTGACGAATGATGGGGGAGCTATTGCAAGTACGTCAACAGGTATTTTGGCAGAATTGAGTCCTATTCCTCAAAAGGTTCGAAAAATCAAGAGGCGTGTGACAACACAACATTCACAGGTTTTGACTGGCACTCCTTTAAAAGATCAATTAGAAGAAAAGGAGAGAAAGAGATCTGCAAAAGATAATAAGGGAAAACAAGTTCCAGGAAAGCAAGATAAAGGAAAACAAGTTAAAGGACAGCAAGGTAAAGGAAAACCGGCCCAACCAAAAACAAAGAAAAAGAAATCATACAAAAGACAAGTGAGGTTCAGCAGCAGTGAAGAGAGCAGTGATGAAGATGTTCCTTTTTCTAGATTATGTGACGACGACGACGACGATGACATCGAGAACGAGAACGACGCAGTCTGCGCCATCTGTGGAGAATTCGGGCGGGATGGGGAACTATGGTTCCGTTGTTGTGGTTGTTCGGCCTGGATACATGAGGAATGTAGTGGACAAAAATCGGCGGAAAATTTCATTTGTGGTTATTGTTAATTTTTAGTCATAGTATTCTTTTATATTATTTTTTAACTTTCATATTATTAATGTTTAACATTTAATTTAATCTTTTTAATTAATAAACATGAAACCTGCTTATAAGGCGCGGTATTGTCAAACAGGGGCACGGTATTCTCAGTAGTAGTTGATAATGCCGCGCTTTACCACTTTTTGTTAATTTTCCTATATTTTTTATGTTTTAATTTAAATTCAAATTTACCAAATACAATTCGAAGCCAGATAAGTTTATCATCATTTTAATGTAGTTTCGGTCCCTTCAGATGCCACCAGTGCCATTTTATAATCCTTTTGCCTTAGGGGCTCGCCAATATCCGACTCTCCCCTATATCCAGAAAATAAGTAAAATTTTTAAACATGAATATTTGAATTTCAAGTTAAATCTTATGATAGTGTATGCATTTAAAGAAAGTGACTTCTTTGAATTTTGAATTAGATTTTAGGAGTAACAAGTAAATATATTAAAAAGAATAAAAAACACGACTATTGTATTTATAATTAATTTTATTACGGTTTTTTGTGAAATATTTGTGGTTTATGTATTTATCCATATAGATCAGTGGTTCTCAAAGTGGGCGATAACGCCCCCTGTGGGCGCTGGTGGCCTAGAGGGGGGCGGTAAGGGGCCCAGAAAAAATGGGGGGGGGGGGGTGTTGAAATGGTTGGCTATGGCTGAATTGTAATTTCATATACATAATATTTTAAAATTAACTGAAATTAAAACGTGGGTCCTACTACACAGCATCGATTATTTAGTTCATATTTCTGCCCTGTTTGATTGTATACAAATTAAATATATATAACATAGCTTTCGTAGGATAGCCCGTGAGCAATCAATTTTTTGTTAAATAACTACAAAAGCAACAAAAGAAAATCCCGCAATTATACCGTGGATTGTGGTCGATCGTTCAACGACTTTTGATAGCATTCCCATCGTCATATCAGTCGGATACAAAAATGGACAATATCCGTACTGCTTGAAGTACAGAAATCTCAAAAAAACACTTCTGTACCTTTTCCAGCATGAGGGTATAAGTATCTTCATGAGGATTCCAAATAGCTACATTCGTTTCCATGCGACTTCTAACAATCGAGTTGTACAACGTGCGCATAACCCGAATATTATTGAAGTGCTTGGATTGCCGTATCACAACCCCTAGAAGCTTGAAAGAAGTTGTAGATAGTTGCCTAATATGTTCCTTGAAGTTTAACTTGGGGTCGAAAAAAACTCCCAAGTCCTTGACTTCAGTAACTCTGTTAGGTTAGGTTAGGTTGAAACAGATAACATACTTAGATGAACCCTGAACACATTACATTCACTTTTGTCGGGCAGTCGTGTAAAAATAAGCTGCTTACGATTTCCGAGAGCACAATTAGATTTGATGCTTCTAGAACCTACTTCAAAAAATTGACTTATAATAAATAATGCAATATCGCATATGCGTGTCAGTGTCTTACATTGACATTGTGGTCAGAGTAAGCTCACGCCTTCAAAAAAGTCCTTAAACGGCCCGTCTCATAAACTAATCAATCGGTGACTTATTCTGACGGCTCGCTAATAGACGTGCCGGTGTAAACCTCGCGGAATGGCCTATTGTTGCCACGCGGTCGAGCGACTCTCGCCCATATGGCGCTGGACCCAGGGGCGATCACTTCCCGATGTTGATATTGAGAAAAGTCCTCGCGGCACCGGCGGTAGCGGTTTCGAAACTAATGAGGAAAAAACCTTGTTCGCGTTTCGCCACACACTGGCATCCGCCACGTTTACCTGTCAGTCTTCTTTTACGCTAGCGCTAGGTTAAAAAATCGGGTGTGTCGCTCCAAGACTTTCCCGGCAAGTATCCAATGACTGATTTTAACCGAATATAATTTCATAAATAAAATCTATGAACGCCCTCTCTCGGCCGGCGGACGAACACGGTTGAGTTCTATTGCGACTTCCCAGGCGGCGCGGTTCGTTTCTCGGCTAAGGACGGGTTTGGGCCAAACGCCAACATATTTATTTATTTATTTATTTATTTAAGAATTAATTACTATAAAACATTGATTAGCTTACAAAAATAACAGGAACCGAATGGCAAAACCTTAACCTTTTGCTTATTTGTTTCTGTCACCCAACTTAGACTAGCCCGTTCTAGGGTGGACAGGACTCCAATATTACAATCAAGTTTTCTTGATTGCTTGGTTGCCTACAAATGTACCAGTTTTAGTAAAAAGCTAATGACACTAAATTGCCCTAAAATGTGGTCTTCAGAATAAAATAAAAAAAAATAATAATAAAAAAATATTAAAAATATATAATAAATAAAATGCAATTCCATTATTAAATCGGCAATAAATATAATATAAAATTCGATTAAATAATATAAATAAAGTTATATGTGAGAAAAGAAAGAAACAGTCATTAATATTTAATATTATGTTTTAAGTAATATAAGATTTAATATAAAAATACCTAGTCTAAAAGTATAATTCATTGTCAAAGTCAAATATTTTTTGGTAGTTAGTTCAATGTTAAAAAATACTTAACATATATGTTTAAAAATATGTTAATAATTTGTGCATCTAAGTAGATGGTAAAATCTCGGCGCAATGAAAGAGCGCAATGTCTTTGACCAAATGATGTTTTCCTTCTGGGTATTATTAAGCTATTTTCTACAACTTGTCTCGTTGGTCGCCGGTTCTGAATTATTCCTAAATTTGAGTTATTGTCCAAAAATAGCCTTAAGAGGGAAGTTTTTAGAAAAAGTTGCCTACAATCAAGAACTTTAGCTTCCTTATACAGTTCATTAGTGGGATGGCGATATGGTCTACGTATAGAATAATTTTTAATATAAATTTCTGCGCAACTTGCATATAGCTATATAGCTTTAATATTAATTTAAAATGTATGAAGGAATTTGAATAGTATTAGTTTAGCTTGTATATGAGATAATTCAACCAAAATTTTACAATGTATTATAATTTCGGCCGAACAAGGCATCTGTGTATCAAATTTTAAAGCCCTACTTTGAGTAGGGCTACTACTCCGTACTACTACTACTCCGTTGCCCTAAGACTTGCACCAACCGGACTGTTAACTTCTGCTAGCCGTGGTTAGCTAGCCACGATAAACAATTTAACAGCCGGTTAAATTATGTCGGCTTGCACCAAATATTTGGACGTCCCGGTTAACTAACATAACCATAGACACAACTGAAATCGAGAAGGCATTCCTCAGCCAGCACAGTTCAAAATGGCGGACGGGAGGTTCTCAGCTCATCAGCTGTCAAACTGCCGAACGCTTTTGTTCATATCTCGCTTTCGCGTCTTTCCTCATCAACATCAGACATAATTATCAGAAAACATTGAGCGCAATAACCATAAATAGTCAAAATAAGCGAAAAACCCGGGGCACAGGCGACGCGATCAAATCTGACCTAGAACATTGACAGTTAGCGTTTGACAGCTCGCTAACGACTGGTTAGTGACGCTAACCGGGCACCAGGACTTGGTTAGTAAATATAAATGAAGTTAGCTTAACAGAGCATGGTGCACGCAGTTTCGAATATGGACCGTTTTAACGACAATGATGCCTGCACGCCAAATTTCAGCTCAATCTGATCAAGCGTTTGGGCGCTCGAATACTGGTTATTGCGTGAATTTTATATTGTACGGAATAATGTTAAAATACTATAAATAAAAAAAAGCTTCGAAATAAGCCAACAAGATGGTATTATGATTTAATTAAAACGTATGGCGGAAATCAAATATTAGTGTAGCTTGTAAAAGTATGGGATATTAAAACCAAAATTTCACAATGTGATTTCGGCCCAACAAAGAATCTGTGTGGCGGGCAAAGAGTGTCGCGGTCCGCAAAATATTCAAACTGAATAATCGGTTACGTCAGCTAGAGGCCGCGCAAGCGACCTGGAACCCGAACCAGACCGGAGGACGGGGAATCCGGTCAAATCTGCTAGTAAGAGCGTGAGGTTGTCCCGCTGGTTTCACTTTCCAGTGCCTCGCGGTAAGGCGTCGGCTTTTTACAGGCATGTTGGTGGAGCTAGACTGTAGACTGTATTGTCATGTATCTTTGTAATCACCTCAAATAAAATAAAATAAAATATCGACGTTGAATTGTAACCCAGAACCAGAGACCTTACCAAGACCTTTGCGGTAGAGAACTGGTGCTGTAACTTAAGTGTTAGTATCATTGATTATATATGGTATTAAATTGCTCAACTCCATAGAACGATTTGACAACCCTTCTGTGCCGACGAAACGCATATAGCACGCGCTGATTATAGCATTGACGGCGAAAATAAGGGCAATTTATTTGGGCATCTACTTGTATACGACTCTCATGACGCTGCCGTCCATTTATATAATGGAAGTAGCGCTGTTTCTTCGCAGAAATCTATCCGATTTTGAAGTGAATGGTATGCATCATCACTATCCAACAAGATCCCGTAGCATGCTACGTTCGGTAAGTCATATGCATTATCCAAGTCGGAGAGGCTAGCCTATATCGCCGGCCCAGCGGTTTACAACAAACTCAGCGAGCATATTAGGCAGGCGCAATCTCTTGACGTGTTTAACCCCTCAAATGTGAGGCGTCCCTTAAGGGATGCCTTGGCAAAATGTATACAAAATGTATATAAATTTATATAAATGTAAATATAAATGTAAATGTGCGCCGCTTTATAGTAATCCGCTCTATAGTAATGCTATAGCTCTATAGTAAACCCCGCTCTATGTAAATGTAAATGTAAATGTAAATATAAATTTATAAACATTTTGCCGTAGGCAACCCGAGCTAATCGCCATTCATTTGAGGGGTTAAGACGCCTTAAGAGATACCTTACAGATAAGGCGTTTTACTCACTGGAGGAATATTACTCGAGTGAAGTCTAAAATGCTTTGGTGGCTAAAGTATTTAATGATCTCTTTGCATTTTGTCTTGTATTTCTTCTTTTTACATTATTCTTGTGTTTTTTCTTCGTTTTGTTTTGTTTATTTTATCTTTTCTTTACGATAAAAAAATATATTTGTTTGCTAATATGTATGAATGTTTGCTAATCTGTATCTGACTTGTATACCAGTATACTAATAAAATGAATATGAATATGGATATAATTACTTGTTTCTATAAAGGGCTGATTGATTTTAAAAACCCAATTATTGAACCAATGATAACAATAATAACATTAATTATGAAAAAGATAAAAACGAATTTACCGCGTAAAATATGTAGCCCCTGACATTTCGGCACTACAAACATTAGGGTTCGACAATAGGGTCTGCCCTGGACAACGGCGATTGCAACATCGTCGTAACTTTGAGTGCTACAAACTTTACGCGGTAAATTGGTTTATATCTGATTCATGATGTCAAAAACCATAATAGTCTTGGAATAATATTAATATGTTAGTGTCATGTATAGCATTTTTAAAAACGCTGATAGCATTACATAAATAATACAGAAAGATAGAATTCTATCGATTAGTATATCTGTGTGCCTAATTATTATGTATTGAAACCTACATACCAATTAAAAATGGACATATTTATGTGATAACCATTAAAATAATAAAAATTATTATTGAACATTCGTTTGATAATATATTATTATTGATACCGTATATGCGTGCTTAGAGCGCCATCTACTGTGCGCCGCCATGCTGTTATACCACGATAGTTGCCATATTGAACATAAGTTACCTAATGGCATAAACAAACAAGTTACCTAATGGTATATTTAAAAAAAAGCTTTTATTAAAATGCTCTGGCCCGAGCCAACCATGGGTGCAGCAACCATGTCATAGTGGAACTTAGAACGGGCTATCATAATTGAATGCGTATACAAAATTTCGTTTCTGTGCTGTTGACCGTTGAGATGTCCCCCTCGTCGGGAGCCAACCCTGGGTGCAGCAGCCATGTCATGGTGAAATTTAGAACGAGTATACAAAATTGTGTGAATCAGGTCATGCGTGCTATAAAAATGCATTTTCATTGGAACTGAACCAATATGTAAAATGTGAACTGTATAGCATAAAAGGAAGTGTTTCTAATTCAGCTTGCAAGATATGATCTAAACAAACTAACTATATATAGCAAAGATCGCAACGTTAATAAAAGCTTGTAAAAAAAGAAGAAGATTAATCATTTTTTTAAAACTATGACTGCCATCTACACGTTGCGTTTCGTAGTAAAATCCTAGTTGCCAACTCGTAGTACGAATTTGCATCAACCTATTAAACCATATAATCCATGGCAGTATGTTTCCAAATAAGACACATAGGAAAACGAAACAAAATATAGCTTACGGTATCGCTTGATTTGCGATCCATCTATCACGTAAAGCGTGACAATCGACGCCGCGAAGATTGCCAATCTCCGTTCGACGGATCCAGATGTCTTTCTTCTCCATTCTCTCTCCTATAAATGGTGACGCAATCCAGGAGCACTTCTGTGCATAGATGCGTAAACATGCAGGCATATTGTATAAAGAGTTCGAAGGAACGTTTTGTGGATGACATATGGATACAATGCAACTATTACGAGAGCCACACAGTTTCCGGAATGAATAAAAAAATACAATGAATGGCCAAGAATCAAATTATTGTTTTTTTTTAAAATATTCTTCTAGAGCACTACACTCCCTTACACTACACTAAACACTATATGTATGTTAATTTATTGACATTTAGACAAATATTTTTTGACATTTAGACAGTTTAGGTACCCTACCGTATGACACTCGGGATGACATAACGATTCTAACAATATCACACACTTCTAAATCGGTTCAAGCGTTTAGGATTGATTGTAGGTACCTAACACTGGCCTATGCCAAACTTTATGGTAGGTCACATGCCTGAATCAGATGTACCGATGACACGGCGCACGGCATCGATGTTTTTGTTGTTGAATGTGCGTTTTCACGAAATTCGTCACTGAGATAGATAATACGGCGTATGAATTCTGCAAAGGAGCTATACATTGCCGATTTTTTGGTGCTTCGTATTTGTAATATGTAACTTGTAATTTTTAATAATAATTTATTATTATTATAAGTACGTAGTGCATTGACGTGTTGGTTTTAAGCATTATATAATCTGTGATGCTACGTATTTAATTTTTCACAAATAATAAATAAATCAATCAATTTATAAACTTAACCTCATCGAACAAGACGTCAGTCATTTCGCGGCTGCAGTAAGTATAAATGTACTCTTCGTTTGCAAGTACTGTACGCCACACGGCGCATGCAATTCAGTGGCAACGAACATAAACAAAGGAGCTGTCAAAATGAAGTTACTTATTGAGACAATGAAATGCGAAACTCAGGATTACCTACCATATATAGTGGAAATATGACGGAAAATAAACTGAATGATTCACGGATAGTATTTCGTAGGAGAATAAATCCGCCTCGCCAAGTGTGGGTGAAGTTAGGTTAGCTCCATGTTTTAGTAAAACCAGACAGACGCATGCGCGGGACATGATTCGGAATTAATTATTATACTCAAATAAAGAGTGATAAATTTGCATGCGCAACTAGATAAGGATAGAGGAGGCCCATATGCAGCTATCTCTTTCAATGTCGCTTTCGCATTCACTTACAGTCCACCTTCGTATTATACTCCCGCGGTCTATTCTAGCATATTTGTGGTCAGTATTCGGTACCAGCACTGAAGCCTATAACTGACTCAATGTAAATCTACACGAGATTGTTAGGATACAGAAGATTATTAAACCGTCCTAAGAAGTAACCATATTATATAACACCATATTTATTTCATGTTTTGTGAAACACGTCAAATTTACAAAAGTTTACAAACTCAAGGGTACAAACACATTGTCAATCAATATGTTTTTATTGTTATTGGTATAAAATCACGCTCCGGATCGATTTTTCCATGCCTCGAGGGCTTGAATTGCTAGTTTTCTTGTTATTCTCATTGCAGGGGCATCTCGTAGGCATGAGCCGATGAGTTTATCCGGTGATACCTCTGACGTGCTTAGTAGTAATTTTTCGCAAACAACCAAAATTTTTGACAGTTTCAATTCAATTCAATTGAATTCTTTAATTCAATTCTTTATTGAGAAATCACACAGTATTACAGTATCAACATTTAAAAAATGTATACAGATTTACAACAAATAAAACCGGTTACGGATTTCAATACAATTACATAAATTACGTTTAAAAAAACTACTTAATAAAACTAGTGTACCTTCAATTGTAGTACTACATAAGAGTCTAGTATTAAGGGTGTATGTATATGTTTGTGGGAGTGTGTTGAGGGTGTGGGTGTGGAGTGTGAGCATGTATGATATTAGTAATGGCGTATATAAAATATTATAATAATAACAATCAATAAAAATAGCTAAAACGAATAGTCAGCTTATTGTATCGGTTAGGGTTTAATTTACGGAGTATTTATAAGTGATTATGGAATTATTAAACAAATCAATACCATTTAAATGGGTATTATAAAGCTCACAGCAGCGTGTGAGTACTCCATTCCTTGATGTAATTGTAATTAAAGTAAATATTTGTTTTAAATATTGTTCATGATGTAAAAAGTTTGCTTTTGGCATGTACGAGGTCTCACAATCATAGTGACAATATTATATAAAATAAAAATCCAAAAAAAATATGATATAAAAATTAACGGTTGCGAAAACTGTGAAATGCATTGTCATTTTAAAAAGTTCTCAATCTTCTCTTGAATAAGCATAAGGTAGCCGCATTTTTTAAGTGGTCGTTCTAAGCATTATAAATCTTTGACCCGGCAACGTCAGGCAGGCGTTCGGACTTCACAAGCGAGCGATGACCGAGACGCAGTTGCTCGCGAGATTGCGTGTTGTAGTCATGATTGGTACCATTAATGTTGAAATCCGCGAGATCCTTCCTGACGTGTAGTGTATCCTGCGGGACATTGGCGATCGTACGGACAACTCGTTTTTGCATGACTAGCACGGGATCCCAATCAGCGGCGCTACCCCTGAACTCGATATTGTAAGATAGCAGGGAGTGCGTATACGAAAAGTTGCACACATATTTATCAAACGAAATAGAGTGTGTTATACACGCCCTAGCGTATCATAAGGTGAGTCAACACATTAACGAGGAATTCAATTTCGTCACAAGGGGAATGGTTTCAAGGATCAATTCTGCCACCATTTCTATTTAATTTTTTTCTCTGCTCAGTGACCTAACGAACGACTTATTGACTTTGACAATGAGATTTTTGTCATTTTGGTTCCTTTTCTCATAAGATATAGAAGCAGTAGCATAACAAAGCCGGTGCAGCCGGTGCGGCGCACCAAGACTGCGGTAGTTCTGGGGCCCAATATAGAACTTCCGTTACGATCGACGTTTCATCCAACTCTACTAGGAAGCTAAGAAGGCCCAAAAAATGGATGTCTCCAGAACTGATCCATGATTTTGCAGAATTAAATCAAAACGGAAACCATTCTAGAAATGTATTTCTTCATATTTTTTATAATGCATTTAGTAGTTAATTTAAATATGTAGATATGCAAACATTGGTACATTTTTAATAATAATATTATAGGTATTTTTTAGGCTTACCAGTTTCGCGTTGGTAGTTATAATTAAAATAAAGTAATAGAACCTGATTTTTTTATTTTATTTCTCACCAACATTCAAAGGTGGCAATTGATAGATACAGATTCTTTATTGCACATTTTAAGAAAAAAAAACATACAAAAGGCGGACTTATTGCCTAAAATACAATCTTTTACGGCCAACCTTCGTGGATCGCTTGCAATAGCAACATCGGGTCGAATAGACCTCTTACCAGAATGCGTCGCGTTTTTGATAAATCGTGTAATGGATTAGATATATTTTATGATTCCATTAATTTAATAAAATACTCGATCATACCTAGCCTATCTCCTACTTCTTAAGATTTCACGAACTCCCATCCTAATGCGCTGATAAGATTATTATATTATAACATACTTTTGTATTAAATCATATTATGTATAATAAATATTATTATCCAATTACTCATACTTCTATTTTGATCTATCCAAATAACCAACTTATTTAATTATTACTTTTCTTACCCTTATATTATTATTAGCTTTATTATATTTTTTCTACTATCAACGCGTTCATGTTATTTCTGTTCATTTGTAATGCAAGCATTGCAAATTATTCATAGGATAGTACCTTTGTTTCGTTTGAATATGTTTTTAAAAGGTATACTTATATATCATATAATATGTATCATATATTTACTATCTGTAAGTTTGCTATAAAATAAAATAAATAAATAAGTGTAAGAATTTAGGTGCCAAGAGATAAAAAAATACAAAAAAACTTATTACATAATAAAAAATAATCAAGTAACAAAAATGATTTTTTAAAAAATATAATTAGGATTTGGAATAATTCGCAAGGAGCCTTTTGTTAATTTGTTAGGGAATTGAATTTACAGTAAGCGTCGTATTGATATAGGAACCAACTTTTCGAACATTCTCCCGCAAAAATGTTTCTATGTGATCCTGTATGTCCCGCTGAAGTTCTTGGAAACTTGTTACGCAAACATGTTCGTAGCAATGCATCGAAATGAATACGCCGAATTATAATTTTGGTACAATATAATTATGTATTTTAGCTAGGTGTACAGTAATTATACAAACATCGTATATATGTCATAATGAATGTAATTAAGTAGGGGCAGGATCCTTTTGTTAAATTTCGCACCGGGCACATTTTTTTATTACGTAACTGTATAGAAGTTTATTAAATAAAACTTTAGTTATATGAAACTTTAGAACTTTATATATCTATTCGTATAAGATAAGTAGTTAAACGTTTGTAATTATACGTTTTGATTTTGTTAAGTTTTGTGATGTTTAGAATGTTACCCCTCCTTTAATGTCACCAATTAAACTGATAAGATTACGACCGATAAATAGTTGAACGAGGTAAACGCTAGTTATCTGTTTCTATAGAAATCAGTCTCGCTTGAAGCGCTACGGAAAACCTCAGTCTATAAATCAGTTAATATTTTTAAAAATCCAGTTGCAATAGACGGATTATTTCCTGTTTAATATTCCGCGTGCGAAGTTCGTCGATCGGCACGTCCGTCTGTCATGCAAAATTAAAATTGACTGTACTCTTTGCGAAATGTGACTGCTGACTGCAGATTGCAGCAGTCGCCATTTTGAAATGCGTCATTTTTAGGGTTTCGTACTGAAAACATATTTATATAAACGGAATGATGATATCAAATCAATGCCTCATTTATTTATTTATTTATTTATTTAGATAATAAATACAAACGGAGCTGCCATGGAATTCACCGACCGGAGTCGGGCCCATCATAATACTATTTTTTTTTACACTTCTGGGGGGTGAGCAGTGGATTCCGGACTTACGAACCGGCTGTGGTAGGTTTAGGACAGCTGTCTTGCCACATGTGAGCGTTCACCTTGCCACCCATTCACTCCCCCTTCGAAGCCATAGAATTTGAGATGCGCAGATCGCAGTTTTAGATATTTTTTCTAAGAAAGAGTTGATTATTTTTCTGGATAGGCCAAGATCTTTAAAGAGGTGAAATAGAGATTTAGCTGGCAGGCCACGAGCGCCAACATCCACCGCGTGAAGGTGAACAGTGAAGCCGTTCCGGGTTACGGCATTTGCAAGATCATGGTATTTATTTAATTTGTACTCGTGGTCTTTTGGGATATTTGATTCCCATGGAACAGTTAATTCTACGATAAGAGCCACCTTCCGAGATAGAGAGTAAAGAGTTATGTCTGGACGGAGGGCTGTGCATCCGAGACTTTCAGGGAATTTATACTGCTTAGAGACCGAATCAACCTCCAGAATCCAATCTGTAGCTTTCTCGATTATTGAGAAAGGTTTTGTAGTTAAATGTTTTTTGCCTTTAGAGCCATCCCGCACAAACTGTATTGGGGGTTTGGAGGATACTGTCAAACCCTTGTTGGCACGAGCCACTGAGAGACTAATTACCTCGCGAATAACAGCGAGAACTTTGTCATGGCGGTAAGTGTACCGTCCTTGATCTAAGGCCACCTTGCAGCCAGCTAGAATGTGTCTAGCTGTGCAAGGGGTATTGCTACAGAGGGGACAAGAACTATCCTCGGCAAAGCTCCAACGAGCGAGGTTACTGGGGTCTGGAAGTGTATGCTGAAAGGCATTCAAATAAAATTTCAGCATCTCTGGCGTCCAGTCATAGAGCATTACCTTCCAGTGCATTGGAGGCGGAATGCAAAAGTCCCCAATTGTTGTCCAATCATTCTGGCATTGAAGGCCAATAGCATGAGCCATACTCTTGCTGTCGTAATCTCCCCGCAAAAGAGACTTCTTCAAGTCCACGTCGCTCGTGGTTGTACTGCCATACCCCAGACCAGTAAGGAACTTTTTGTGGAAGTCTACGCGGGCTTGTAGATCGTTTGAATCACTACGGCCACTTATTACGTGCTTCGATATTGCCGGATCTTTGGAATTGCACAGAATCGAATTTTTGGTTATTCTGGAGTTGGCGTAGAGGAGAGAGGGCAGTTTAAGCGCTAGCCCAAAATTTTGTTTGGACCTGAATAGGTACTCAAACAATACTCTAATAATACATGGTTATCGCTAATATTTTTACATTGTTTCTAAATAGAGTATAATATTTTATGCGTACTCCGCATGCTTAATTTATAATTGCGTATGCGCCGTATCTCACGATTTACAAAATTATCAGTACAAAAATTAATATCCTTAAAAATGATCAAAACAAAAATTAAAAATTTTAGAAATAAGTTTACAGTAAATTCTGAAAAACAATTAAATGGTAAAAAAATTATCAAATATTGTCTGGAATAAAATAATAAAAACATACGGTAAATTATCAATTTGTTTCATACGTTATTTATAATGGACTTAACTGCTAATGGTCCCAGGTTGAAGAAATCAATGTTATCGGTTATAGTGTTGTATAACCGGCATAGTTCAATCCATTCAGATGTTTATTAATGAAAACACTTTACACTGATGTATTGAAAAAAAAAACGATTATTTTTTTAACTTATATTATTTACTTATATTCCCAAAAAAAGCTTTTTGTTAGTAACTAGTTTTGTTCTAAGTAACATCGAATGTTAAATTAAGAGTTAATCTACTTTCTTTAATACTTAGCATTCGATGCCACTGCTTTAAATAAATAAAGGTTTATTGCCTGATATGATATCTTTGAATTCAGTGCAACTTGCACTATTGTTAGAGAAAAAGCACAATTCATTTTTTACAGTGTTTACTGCGAGACGATTTCTTCTGTCACTCGATATATTTCCCATGAGGCTAAATATTAGTTCCTTATTAGTTCCTTGTTTCCTTGCTACCTAAATTCTTACACTTCCACGAGGGTTGGCTGTAAGAAATTGTACTTTAGGCAATAAGTACGCCTGTTGTATGGTTTTTTTCCTAAAATGTGCAATAAAGAATTACTATCTATTTCCATAAAAGCATTAGAAAATAGGAATACTTAAGCATGCCATCTCTTATCCAATCTTTATTAACTTCTATGCAGTCAATTTATTACCCAATTACTTTCTTAATAAATCCACCACATGGGACTACTCGAATAACAGCCGGTTGATTTTCTGTGCATCGCTTAATGATTGGTCATTAATAAAGCGCCCATTATTCATATAAATTGTACCGACTCACGTAATGACAGTAGTAGGTGATTTTGAGCGTGTAATGACTGTTTTGGATGGGTAGTCGTTTCGACAAAAAAACGTAGGCAATAGGCGGAGACATGATGGGCATTGCAAGATGGCACCGCCACGGGCTTGGCGCCATCCGAACATCGCGCTCTACAGACCCATTGCAGGGCTTGCAAAAGAAAATAAAACCAGTCAAATAAGGCGATTTTGACTCGCGCGCCGATAGTTCCGCACCTTTTCACACACTTTGTAGATACTAGACAAGAGATTTATCAGTTCATTGATATTAATATTTTAATAACCGATTTGCATTACTCAAATTGTACTTTTCTTTGTGCGATTTACGTTACATTTTCGTCGTGTTCAATTAACGGCTAAAAACTGCTCTAGGACCTGTCAAAATACTTGCTTCAGGAAGTAAGTCTCGTTACTACTCTTTAGTTAACATGTAGGTCGTCAGAGAATTTAACTATTAGATTGTCAAAAAATAGTCCCTAATAAAATTACATTAATAGTTAAAATAGTCAATTATTTGGTACCTACTAAAAGTTGTTCATCGTAAAATCTTGTTACAAAACAAAATAAAGGCTTATTAAATAAACTAGTCAATAATTCGAATGGGTTATGTGAACTAAAAGTTATTTATCGTAATAACAAAGAGGTTAAATAATCAAAATAGAAGCCTGATAATTGAAATAGTCAATAATTCGAATATACGTTGGGCTAGATTGCGTTTCTCTTGAACTAAAATCGGAAATTAGTTAATGTGAACGAGACAGAGCAGTACGTCAGAGCGGAATGTAAAATGAACGGTTGTCACTTATCTGCATTAAAACTACCCACCGAAGATAAATCAGCTAAACCTAACGCCGCATGAAATGTGTTGAAACTTATTCGGGTGGCTATAAGTTTGTCAGGCAGTTTCGGTGCGCGAAAATTGACGATAGTTTATTTCATATTCTGTTCTAAGGTATTGCTCTGTCTCGCTCGGTGAATAAAGTTCCTATTTTAGTTTACGAAGCCCATTCTATGAAGGTGTTGATTATTTTCCTGGAGAGACCAAGATAGTTAAAGAGGTGAAACCGAGATTTGGCTGGCGGACCACGAGTGCCTACTTCCACCGCGTGAAGGTGAACAGTAAAGCCGTTCCGGGTGACGGCATTTGCGACATCGTGGTATTTATTTAGTTTATACTCGTGGTATTTTGGGATATTTGATTCCCATGGAACAGTTAATTCTACAATACAGGGGATCTTGCGAGATAGAGAGTAAAAAGTTATATATGGACGGAGGCCTGTGCATCCGATACTTTAAGGGAATTTATACTGCTTAAAGACCCAATCGACCTCCAGAATCCAATCTGAAGCTTTCTCGATTATATAATCGCATTATATACACTTTCACAACACTTATCCTATCGAGAAAGTAAAAATGAAAACTAAAATTTAAATTGTATAAAAAGACTCCTACCATCGTTTGAACGTGGTGAATATATTGAGATATTTAACGATATATTGGCAACCCTGCGTTTGGCCGATCTGCACTCCCTTCGCCCCTTCATCAGAAGTTTCAAAATAGACTAGAGTGACAGTTGAAATCCTGAGCACCGAGCTAAACACAAAACGCGAGGCAAAAGGAAAACAAAACGGAGGAGAGACACGATGCACTCGAGAGATATGCAATATGTCGCCGCCTCGCCCGGAGAAGAGTCCGTCGAAGAATCGGACTCGGACTCGGGTTGAGCGATTCTTCGAATCCAGTGATGCTATACTGCCCAAATATATTTATTTTATTTTTATTTTATTATTTTGGTAAGGTAACAAAATGAACTTGTAATTAGATATATACTTATTAAAAAAATATATTCTTATGCCGATTATAATTCTTATGACGAAATTATTTGAACAATATTTTACAAACTAAATTATAAAACGAAAAACCTACATCCGTAAACATTTATTAGTTAAGAGAAAACGGATTCCCATAAAACTCATCGTCTAATTCCACATGGCAAGGACTCGTTCCCCCCAACCAAAAATATCAAAAAATGTCGCGAAAGTTGTAGAGTTTAAAATGTCACCCTGGAATTATTAAAGTAGGTATCTGTGGTGTGTAAGAAAATAAATATAGATTGAAATAAACAGAGGTTTAAAGTACTATACGAATATGTTATAATACCTATTTGTCATTACATTACATAACATTTTCGTCGTGTCCGATTGACGGCTAAAAACCGCTCTTGGACGTGTCAAAATAATTGGGTTAGGTAGTAAGTCTCATTACTACTCTTTACTGAACATACATAGGTAGTCAAGAATAACCCACTAGATTGTCAAACTATAAATATAAATAATCAAAATCAAAATAGAAGCCTAATATTTGAAGTAGTTAGTAATTCGAAAAGATACGCAGTAAAATTATTCATCGTACCTAGTATTCAAATTGTCAGTAAAATGTTATATAAACAAATTAAAGCTACATTATGAATTTTAAACCAAAAGTACAGATATAAGACAATATAAAATAATCAGACCATAAGGCTCTACTTTTTAAAGTAATTTAAATGGGCGCAATATTTGAAAAATTATGGCCCTCAAATTCGGCCAGATTATAGAAAGGGTGGCTAATCAGCATCTCCTTGTTTGTTTTTAATTTGATGTCCTCCAGCTGTTTAAATTTTGTAGAGAGTAGATTATAGAATTTAATGCTAAGGTACAAGTAGCGTTTCTGTACTTTTGCCAGTCGTATTCGGGGTACGCATAAAAGGGAGCTACCGCGGGTATGATGCGAGTGAATGTCTGCATTAATTGCAATTTCTGCGAGGTGCTGTCTAGCATACATTAAACACTGGTGTATGAACGCTGAATACATAGTCATTACCCTTGCCTTACTGAAATCTTCCTTGCATGAGGTCCTAGTCGTTACCTGATACATGCTGCGCAGCTATCTGATACCTGATACATTATCGGATAAATAGTCATTTACGCTGTAACAGCGATTATTTTTGAGCTAGTGCTTTAACGCATGCCTGAATACTGATTGTTGCATGGATTTGATATTTTGGGGAACAAATTTAAAATAATCAACACAACAGAACTGAGGTCACATTTGAAACATTTCTTCTGTACTGAGGGATAGTTTATGAGGTGTCTATTAAGCTTCACTAGATATAATACTTTAACAGCCTTAGCAGAAAGTCACAGCATATAACTATTGACAGTCACATGGAAATACTCAGCAGGCATGCGGAAAGGAAGAAGACCTATACCTAGACGATGAATATATCATGAAATACACATGAAAACACTATAATTAATCATGAAATAGGATATATTGACAAAACATTAGAGGATTTATAAATATAAATACAAACGGAGCTGCCATGGAATTCACCGACCGGAGTCGGGCCCATCATAATACTATTTTTACACTTCTGGGGGTGAGCAGTGGATTCCGGACTTACGAACCGGCTGTGGTAGGTTTAGGACAGCTGTCTTGCCACATGTGAGCGTTCACCTTGCCACCCATTCACTCCCCCTTCGAAGCCATAGAATTTGAGATGCGCAAATCGCAGTTTTAGATAATTTTTCTAAGAAAGAGTTGATTATTTTTCTGGAAAAGCCAAGATCTTTAAAGAGGTGAAATAGAGATTTAGCTGGCAGGCCACGAGCGCCAACTTCCACCGCGTGAAGGTGAACAGTGAAGCCGTTCCGGGTTACGGCATTTGCAAGATCATGGTATTTATTTAATTTGTACTCGTGGTCTTTTGGGATATTTGATTCCCATGGAACAGTTAATTCTACAATAAGAGCCACCTTCCGAGATAGAGAGTAAAGAGTTATATCTGGACGGAGGGCTGTGCATCCGAGACTTTCAGGGAATTTATACTGCTTAGAGACCGAATCAACCTCCAGAATCCAATCTGTAGCTTTCTCGATTATTGAGAAAGGTTTTGTAGTTAAATGTTTTTTGCCTTTAGAGCCATCCCGCACAAACTGTATTGGGGGTTTGGAGGATACTGTCAAACCCTTGTTGGCACGAGCCACTGAGAGACTAATTACCTCGCGAATAACAGCGAGAACTTTGTCATGGCGGTAAGTGTACCGTCCTTGATCTAAGGCCACCTTGCAGCCAGCTAGAATGTGTCTAGCTGTGCAAGGGGTATTGCTACAGAGGGGACAAGAACTATCCTCGGCAAAGCTCCAACGAGCGAGGTTACTGGGGTCTGGAAGTGTATGCTGAAAGGCATTCAAAAAAATTTCAAATAAATATTTATTTATTTATTTCGTAAACAAATCAACATTACAGTTTGATTGTTTGTTTTTGTTTAAAATCCTTATTTTATTGTCCTACGACAATCTCTTCCAATCAACCCCATTATGAAGTGTTTTGTATGTGTGTGCGTGCAACATGTGTGTAAGTGTGTGTTTTGTTATTGCATTCGATCTACAAAATTGAAAATCATTTCCTTTAATTTTATCACAACGGAAATTGGTAACCCAACCGGGAATCGAACAACTTACAAAGTAAGATCATTCGACCTAACCACTATTGTCAAGACAGTCATGACCAAGCCGTTGAGATGTAATTAAATAAAAAATCTATGGAAAGAAACATTAAAATTATTATTAATAACAAATAAGGTTTAAATATGAAATTACAGGTATGTACCTAAAGAATAAAACATCATGTCTCATTCCTAAATGAATAACTAGCGCAATACCCACACCTTGAAAATATACGGGCTCTCTGTAAAAATATCGCGATCTGACGCTGTAGACAAAGTCAAAACAAAGACAGTCTCATAGGCACACAGACACACAGACATACAGACAGACGGACACACAGAGAGACTTCAATCTAGAAATAGTCTGAATCGTCTCAGAGGGGCTCAAAATGGATATTTCGGTCATCTCGAAAAAAAAATGTTAGCGCGTTCACAATAGTTCCCCTTCTTGTAGGTTGGTGGGCCGGGAAAGTAATAAAAGAAAAGTAAAGTACCTGCCTATTCCATATATGTTTTTTACATGACTGCAAAATAAAAAAAAAAATAAAAAGAAGTGTCATTACACTTCTTTTTATTTTTTTAATGTTTAGAGTTCATCTACGTATGTTTTCCGTGTCTTTATTACACTATAACTTCTAAACTTTTGGACCGATTTGGAAGTGTGTGGCATTGTTTGAATGGTTATGTCATCCCAAATGTCGTAGGGTATCTTAACTGTCCAAATATCGAGTAAGTATACGCATATGCAATATTGCATTATTTATTATAGGTAATTTTTTTGAAGTACATAGGTTCTAGAAGCATTGGACCTAATGTCCTCTCGAAATTCGGAAGCTACACGACTGCCCGACCTAAAAGCAGTGTAGTGTGTCCATGGCTAATTTATGTTTGTTATCCGTTTATTTTTTCCATTATAACATCTAAACGCTTGAACCGATTTAGAAGTGTGTAACATTGTTAGAACCGTTACGTCCTCCCGAGTATTATAATGTACCTTAACTGTCCAAATATCAAGCAAGTAGTTGTCAAAATGTCCAAATGCCCAAAAGTTAATCAATTAACAAAAATATATCGTGTTTAGTGTCAAATGAAAGGTATGATTGAGTACATTCCGGAAATATACACTTATCTCTATATGGATAAATAAACCAAAAATATTTCCTAAAATAAACCATAATTAAATTAATTATTAATACAATAGTTCACTTTCTGTAACGGCAGTAGTGTTTTTTATTCTTTTTTATGTTACTTGTTTACCTACTCAACCGGCCCTGGGGCATGTTCCAGAGCGTAGTTCTTTTCTAAAATCGCAGTTCCGCTCACCAAATAGGGGCATAACTAGGGAGTAGGAGTGGGGCGGAGCGATGATAGCGGCTGATGGCAGTGACAGGGCTCGAGTGGCTGTGGAGTGTTCGCGAGAGTAATTGTGATTGTTTTAAACGGGGGCGAGGCGAGCGAGTCGACGTGCCATGCCAGTGCCACTCGACTCCGCCAAGCCGTGCCGAGTGCCATCAAAAGGCCCCCATTCGCGGGTGTGGCGGCTACGGCGCCACTTGCACTTCCAGCACTAGCGCAAGCGCGAGATAATAGTACCTACCTTATACCGAGCTCGAACACTTGGAGGTGTCGACTAGAACGAGCTAACCCCTCACCCCAGGAAGTTGTAACGATATTGATCATTCTACCTCCCGTGAGGTGAGCGATGAAGACTGCGAGACGATAGAAGACTGAAAGATGATGAGACGATAGAAACTTACCGTCCAGCAAAGCCAACAATCGCGCCGGATTCCAACGTCTTATGCCGAGGCACTAGGAAGGTAACCCAGCGGGACATCTCGCCCCTGGCTACTGGTTTTGGCATGATGTACCCGCCTGAATTTAACCATTAAGATACCACCGACCACCCAACTGGTTACGGGCTTGCGCGGTCCCTACCTGCCATATTTTCAGCGGTAATTCAGTTTGAATCAAATGTCAACATCTAACCCAGCTGCTTAGGAGACAGTATATTTTTAAAGTCTCCACACTCATTTAGTAATTAATCAGAGTGCACAATCGATTGGCTGTCGCCGCACGCTGGGGAAACCGTCTAGTAGTGCCGGAGGGCTAATCCCACAGGGCACCAGCTGTGAGGTCTGAGACGCGAGAGTCTTACCCGGGGTAGCCTTCCACACGAGAAGGCTTCTGAAAAGGAGCTGAATCGTAAGTTCGGCCGACCCTAAAGACGCAGTGGATCTTGTGGCCCAATCTGCACGAAACCATTCGCTACCAAGTTCGAACAGTAAGCGCACACTCGTGCAGCAGGACGATGCGGGAAGTGAGGAAAGTGCAGGTGCGAGGAAAGTGAGCAGAGGTATACGTTCTCGGCGAAAGTCTTTGGTTGGCGTTACCGCTGACAGAGGTTGGCAAATTTCTCAAACGTTAATATCTGCGTCGGCGGAGTAGTGGCGTCATATGCGAACCTTTGGACTTGTGACGTCGTTCGCTTCGATTTCAATTTCATCCTAAGAGAAGCTACTGTCTGTATGTGCTTATACAAGATGCTTTCGACGCGTCTTTCGCCCTGTTAACCATCCTTTCCGTTCGAGACTAAGTATGTACACATTGGAGTTGTAGACTAATTCGAGCGAACCTGCCACCCCAGGAAGATATAACGATATACTGTACAACCTAGATTTAACAAACCTCAATAAAACAAATTACTTGGTGTAACGCATTTTCAAATATCCCTTGAGTTACCATAAAATCTAATCCTAAATATACCGCTATATTACGAAAATAATGCGTTAAAACTTTGATGTTGCAAATGTTCGATCCTCTCGAAAAAAAACAACAGCTCTATGTAACGAAAACCTTAGTGTAAACTTCAAAATAGCGAATGTCCAACAGTGCATTAGAAAAATTATCGACATGTCCGCAAGAATTGGCCCGAGTGATGTGATGCGCCATGGTCAGGTCAGTGACATTGTGTCTGTTGTGTCACTACTGAAATATTATATTTAGTCAAATACACTATGAATAAGATAAATCGTCACGCCATCTTTGCGACGCTGAGCATTTTCTGCAGGAGATGGAACATGTCAATGATGTCCTGAGGAGAAATGGTTACGGAAAATATCAGGAGACACGCACACGAACCAATACAGACAAAACCCAGAAACCTAGCAGATCAAGAGCATTCTTACCATACGTCAAGGGCGTGACAGATAGAATAAGTAAGATGCTAAATAAATTCGATATAAAAACGATCTTCAAGCCGATCCAAAATACAGCTCGATTTTTGAGGCCTGTAAAGGATGTAATACCACTGCAAACCCGAATGCAGCTATGGTTTAGCTTACGTTGGACAAACGAAACGGCCCATAGCAACTCGATTGAAACAACACATCAAAGCTGTTAAAAACGTTCAGCGAGAAAAATCGGCGATCTGCGAACATATATTGGAGTAACGTAACCACTGGATGCAGTTTCAAAATCCCATTGTGCTATCCAAGGAACAATTCTACTTTCCTCGCATGATCCGGGAAGCCATTGAAATAAGAAGAACCCCGAACTTCAATAGATACGACGGTTAAACACTTTCTTCTATGTCGAACCCTCTTCTTAAAATGTCCCCACCGCCAAAAGCCAAACGCAAGGACGGAAGACAAGATGCAGTGAGTGTTGTATGCACGACGGATTTTCAAAATTCGCGCTCGTCGAGCCCGCCCGCCCGAGGGGGCTCGACGCCACTGCGTAAATTATGCCGGTGGTGGGGGGGGGGGGGGGGTCACCACCGGCATAATTTACGCAGTGGCGGCAGCGGTATGCGGCCTACCCGCGTAACAACGGATTGACAGCTCTTTCAGTCAACCCTAGACAACGGCGGCTGCAACTTCGCCGAAACGACGGGTGCTACAAAATTCACGTGGTAAATTCGTTTTTTTATCTTATTAGGTAATAATGTAAAATAACCGCGATAGTCTCCGATTTCATAAATACACTATGTATCTCTACTTCTATTTCACTTTTTGATTGCAAATAAAACTGATTA